>CM042160.1:90200108-90225108 GCA_023376005.1 Doryteuthis pealeii | reverse complement strand
GTATTATGAGTCAAAAGTTTTGCAATATTTTAGTAATGTGAGGCACAGATTTTTCTCTAGAGGTACAAGACACTCTAGTTGGACTAAATTCAATTACTAGTATTATGAGGGTGAGTCAAAAGTTTTGCAATATTTTAGTAATGTGAGGCACAGATTTTTTCTAGAGGTACAAGACACTCTAGTTGGACTAAATTCAATTACTAGTATCATGAGGGTGAGTCAAAAGTTTTGCAATATTTTAGTAAAGCAAAATACAATTTTTTTAAAATAGAGGTACAAGAAAAAAGAAAGAAAAAGAAAAAAAGAAAAAAAGATCATGACACTTCTCAAAATGATGGGAATGCAAAAACAATGATGTCATTATTTGAATGAATTCTTTTGAAGTTCTTCAATGCCTTGTTAGCTTAACAAACTATTCAAAATGATTTCCTAAAAATTTCAGAAACATTGAAGGGGGTGGGGGTGACACGGCCTGGATGATTGACATGGAATTATCCAACTAATACTACAATCTTCCTACCAAGGAATACTACTAATTAACAGATAAGGAGTAAACTAATACTACAATAAATAATGAGTTCCAACATGGAGATACATTAAATTTGAGTGCATTATCAGAAAGAACATACAATTTTACATAAGAATGCAAAGTTTTATCAAAACTACTCCAAAAATCAAGAAATGGTGAAGAAATTACTAAATTTTTTTTGTTTTGAATTGGTCCGTGATTTTACATATTTTTTTAACAAAATCATGTCCACTTTTGTACTCCCAATTTCGGGGCTTTAAATTCTCACAACTTTTGAACCACTCAGGATATTTGCATAATTCAAACGGTTTGAACTCCATTTACAAAGCTCTATTTAACTAATATGATTAAATAACAATAACCTCAAATTAAAAAAAATCAACTGGGAATGCTAATCTTACTGACAAGGAATATCCACTGAAATTACACTCAATACCAACAGTGGAACTAAAACACCGAAAACGGCGACAAGAATTGCAATACAAATTATGGTTTTATATTTATTTGTAGAACATAATCTCTATGTTCTCCATTCTCTGTGAGAGGCGCCTTTGTTGGCTTGGACATGTCAGGAGAATGGAAAATGGACGCATCCCAAAAGATCTTTTGAACGGCGAATTAGTAAAAGGCTCCCGATCGGTTGGTAGACCATGCCTACGATTTAAAGACGTCTGCAGGAGAACTATGAGGATATGCCATATTAGTTTGGTTTGTTTTGTTTTATGGCATATCAACCTCAGTGGGTCATTTAATGCTGATAAAGTTTTGAAATAAATCAATTCTTAATGGATAATACAATTTTTTTATAAATACATTTTTCTATTGAACCCATAGATGGGACCCTAACAGGTACTACCACTCCGGGTCAGAGTGGACCAGGAGCAATGGTAATAAAAGGTGCTCCACATTCGCCAAACCTCCAAAACTGGAACCTCATCAGATAGAGTTTAACGTCATTCCCAAGACATGTAGACCCGCAGCCACCGCCTTCTAGCACCCATATGATAAAAGGGGTTAGGGCTTGCCATAAGGGCAATAGGGTTGGGAAAATCATACAGGTGCTAGGGCTTAATGTGGCCAGCCGATTGATCGGAGTGGCCTCTCCAACCGCCCGTCTAGCCCAAGATAGGGCCAAAGTGGAGTATTGCAAGTCATGAACTGCTCATCCACCTGGGCTCTATCCTTAAGCATCACGGGTCGCCACCCACGACCAACAGATGGCCCCATTGGGGGAGTCTTACCCCTCTGCAGAGGTGCATTCTAACGCCCCACCGACAGGGCAGTATGCCTTATTAACACAAACACGTGGGAGGTAGATGCAAAAAATAGAGTGGCCTGGCACCTCAATGTTAAGCAAGGCACGGAGAGGGGTGAAGCAGGGAGAAGAGTAGCCTCGACAGAAAAGAGAGCCAGAAAGAGAGAGAGAAAAGCCAGCAGCTCCAGAAAGCATCACAGTTTGTATGCATTCAGTGCACCAAAGACTGTCACTCAAGAATTGGCCTGCAGAGTCACTTGCGCAGATGCAGATAGATTTTTTTTCTTCTTTGGACACTACGCCATCGTCCGTAGTCGACAGAAAATCCAATAGAGCATAATCACTTAATTACATAAAGAAGTTGAAGGTTTTATATTCCCGTACCGTAGCAGCAAAAAGCTGTTACACCATCTGTGAACACGAGGGCCAGGTGTTAATACACATTTAGCTAATACGAACACCGGTACAATCACAAATTTATTGATACACAACACAATGATAGAAAATACAATGATGTTAACACACACACACACAGAGAATGTGCAGAATCAATATTTGATTAATAAACAAACAAAACCCCAAACAATTTGGTTACTATTTAGAATTTTGTCATTTAATTTTCAAACCAGTATAATAAAAAGGCTTTTGTCAGACCTCACAAGATGACAGACACATTATTATTTAAACCAGGCTAATTATATTTTTTTATTTTTAAATACCTAATATTGATTATACATAGCTATGGTTTATATAATTCCAAAACTGTTTGGTGGTCACATTACTAACTTAAAAATACATCACACACACAAATATATATATAGAGAGACATGTTCAAAATAAAGGGACATAACTCCTATTTTGACTGAGTCAGATTTTTGCCCTGATGAGCTACTAAGTGAAACTATTAGTAGGTATATCTGACTCAGATGCTGATAAGTACACGTCCAGTGTCCCTGACGCATAAAAATCTAAAAGGATGCAATAAAATCATATCCATGCATCCCAGTGTTTTTCTTTTTTCTTCCCTCACCATTTCAAGTTAATTGTAAGTACATTTCAATAGTTTCTTAGTAACAAATTACACAGGATAAGTTACAATGTAGGAGTTAGACTTTATTTGTTTGACCAGATCCTTTAAAAAAAATCCTACAATTTATTAAGAAACTTTAGTTGGGACCCATCAAATTTCCCGGGGACTCATTCAAAGCAAAAATGTGTGTCCCAGGAGGCACTAAATCAAAAAGCTATCAGTATCACTGTGTGTATATATATATATATATTATTAAATTTTTACTTGAAACTTATTACTTACGCATGCATAAAATTCGATACTTTTTCTTATAGAAAATGAACTTGACAAGTGTAATCCCAAAGGATGGCTGTGTAATAATACCGTACAGACTGTTTCGACTTTATTAAGTCTCATCAGCGGTATACTAACGAATTTCCCTCTGACAGAAATCGAAACCGGACTTAGCAGACACAGTGAAACACTAGTGAAAACTTTTATCGACACCATTAACCAGCGAAATAAGCTTGTCAAGTTTATACTACCTCCTACTTAAATAGGTAAGGGGGTGATTGGGAGAATAATAAACAGGCCGTATCCCTTCGGCGAAGTGATTTTTTGGATGTTTGTTTATTTTAGAAACGTTGCTTTATATATATATTATATATATAATATTAATAATATGGGTGCTATATTCATAAGTAAACTGTGCTCAATATTGTGGTAGAGCATTTAGATCTAAGTGATCTATCTAGGGTAGCGTGGGCACGGAGTCAACGGTGTTTGGTTATTGACAGTAAACAATTGCATAGGCAAAAAACTGGCAATAACCAAATGCAGTTGACTCCATGTCCACGCTACCCTAACTTACGAGTTTAGTGGGGACAAAATTTGTAAATAGTTTTAAATAAAAAAACAATACCAAAGGTCTTTTTGTTCATCTTATCAGGGGAGAAATCAATAATAGCTATTAACAGTTAAAGGGAATCTGAACATTAGCAACATAAATGAGAGTAATCTCCCCTTGTTTCTTTCACTTTGAGGAAGCTGTACGTTTTGGTCAGCCATTTTCATTTCACCGTAAATCTACACTGAAAATACGAATTTGTTCGAATCAATACAACTGCACGTTTTAAAACGAAAATATAAAATGTCTTCTTAATTGTACTTGCGCATTATTTGAAATAAACTTAATCATTATTAAGAACACATTTTATGATATTTTTGTATTAAAATATGCAGTTGTATTGATTCGAACAAATTCGTATTTTCAGTCTAGAAACACGGTCAATTTTTTAAGCAGAGTTTAACAGGTTTGAATTTAAAATTTTCCTTCTAAATCAGTTCTGTGTCCTAGGTATAATGTTAAACTGTATCTAGTGGCGAAGTTCTAATTCTGGAGCTCTGGGGAGTGTGGAGTATTACCAGAAAGTTCTTTAATATGTCATTTGAACTAAAAATAATGGTCTGCATTCATGGTTGTTGGTTGCTGTCACTCAGACCCCAGTGAAATATCATCAGCTAATGCTGATGTGAAAACTCAAAAGGAGTAAATAATAATAGTAATAACAAATATCTGGACCTGAAAAAGTTATGGAATAGGAAAGTGAAAGTGATACCAATTGTAGTTGGTCCACTTGGAACGATCCCAAAAGGATTGGAAAGTTTGTAAATCAGAGGAAGGATTGAAACCATTCAGAACACTGCACTGCTGCAATCTGCCAGAATACTCAGAAGAGTCCTGGAGACCTGAGGAGACTTGCAGTCACTCAGACTCCAGTGAAAGACCATCAGCTAATGCTGATGTGAAAACTCAAAAGGAGTAAACAATAATAATAAAAACAACCCCCCCCCAAAAAAAAACCCCAGGTATATTCATCAAAAATTATGAAGAAACCGTAAATGATGTGTCTGATAGTAATACAATTGTTGCACTTAGTTACAGGCATGATCATCTGAATATCACTGACTTTGATGCAGCTTACTTTACTTTAAAAAGCACAGGTGTATAAGAGGTGTTTTCACATAAACACAGTTTACTCTTTCATCATGATTCACATCATTTTGATGATTAGTCACTAAACTAGTGACTACTCAAGTTTATTTCCTTAAAATTAAAGAGTTCTAAATATGTTTAATACTACATTTAAACAATGATACCATAGTTAAATGCTATCATTTGTCCTCAGGTAGTTTAAGAATATGGATATTACTTCTGACCATGCAGAATGAGGCAATATAGGGCTAAACTTGCAAATCGGTCGGAAAATTAGGGCGACCCAGAAAAAACAGAACCCACAAATAATAATAATATTTGTAATAAAACTTAATTTTAACTAGGGTTAAGGTTAGGGTTAGTTAGTTTAATGGGGAAATAAATAAATAATTTGGGTTCTGTTTTTTCTGGGTCACCCTGTAATATGTTTTAATTTTCCGACTGATTTGCAAGTTCAGCCCAGTATATGACATTACGAGTTAAGCAGGACCAATCTAGATAAAAAGTGATAGAAAAATTAACAATGGTTGATAATGGCTGGTTGGTTGGTTGGTTTTTATGGCAGGCATGTCAAACATGCAGCATGTGGCCCTCAGCAAACACAGGAGCAGCCCACACTCTCGTACAGCGCTTTTACAATACCACAGGGTTTTTTTAAGATTTAAAAAAAAAAAAATTGGGAAAAAACGGTTGTTTTTCATTAGGGCAATGATGCTGATAGCGTTTTAATTTAGTATATCCTGGGACGAATGGATTTGATTTGAATAAGTCCCCTGGAAATTTGATGGGTCCCAACTAAAGTTTCTTAATAAACTGCAGAGTTTTTATCTATAAACAATTAAAGCTGTCTAACCTCTACCTTGTACCCCATACAGTGTAATTCATTTCCAAGAAAATATTGAAATGTATTTACATTTAACTTGAAATAGTGAGGGAAGAAAAAAAGAAAAACACTAGGATGCATGGATATGATTTTACTGCTTCCTTTTAGATTTTTGCACGTCAGTGACGCAGGACGCATACCTATCAGCATCTCTGCTGTACCCCAGGTTTTTAAAAAGTTTTTTTCCAAAAATTATTGGCCAAAAGTGTTTGTTTTTTTCTTCATTGGAGTAACACATGGCTATAATTAAAAGTGACAGTTGTACGTTTTATCATTTGAACTCGGTCAGTAATAGTCTTTTTTTTTTTTTTTTAGATATGTATTCATTTACTTTTAGTTCATGATAAAGAAATTAATGATAGCAATCATCACTTTGTTCTGTTAATGTAGAAGAAGGATTTAAAGACTTAGTCGTCATGTGTGGCCTCTCCTGACAGACATATGTAATCCATACGGCTCTAAGGGGTTACTCAGTTTAACATGCCTATTTTACTGCACGTCAACCCTTGTTGGGTCATTTTATGCCAAAGAAATTTTGTTTTATTCATTCTTGATCGTATTCAATTTTCTTTTTCAAACATTTTTTTAAACTCGTTTTTTTTTCTCTTATAACCCATAACAGGTACTACCGCTCCGTACCAGAGTGTAAATCATGAACCGTGTTTTGAAAAAACACAAAAAAAATGTAGCTATAAATTAAAGGCCAAATTTTTAAACCACTTTTTATTTTTTTTTATTTTTTTTCAAAATAAAATCGCTGAGAGCAATGATTTAAAGGAAAATTTGTTCTTTAAAAAATAATGTTAAAATATTTTAAACCTGAAAAACTATGAAATAGCAGAGGTAGTCACTAAAGGTTCCAGTCCTAATCAGTGATCATCCTCCACACATTAATCATTTATTTGTTTTTTTTGTAAAAAAAAAAAAAAAAAAGTTTACAAAAACTTTTTTTAACAAACAAAACAAAATATTTATTTGTTTTTTTTTTTTTTTGTAAAAAAAAAAAGTTTACAAAAAACCTTTTTTAACTAACAAAACAAAATATTTATAAAACTAGTAGTATTGTCAGTTTGACGATTTCATTAAAAAAATACCACGTGGGCGTATGAAAAAAAAAATTGTAGTGTTTGTACAATTTAATAAAGAAAACACCTACCCTAATGTACAATCAAAATAATTATGTACGATCCAGATAAAAATAAATTTCAGTCATTATTTTTTAAATTTAGACAACAATAAAATTCAAAAAGTACATTGTTCGCCATACTTTACTCTTCCTCAACTAAGATGTTTACGATTGCTTATATTTATCATTTTGGGGATTTAAATCTAACTTTTCAGTAATGAAGTAAACGACTAAAACTTATTTTTATCTGGATAGTGACTGTCAATATAATTATTACGATTTTTGTCTGTTAGTAGATAACCGCCCTCAGAAATAACGGATTTTTTTTCTTTATTGGACGATTTTTTTTACGAAAAAAGCACAATAAAGAAAAAGTCTGTTATAATTTTTTAATAAAATTTCTATACAAACACCATTTTTTTTGTACAAGTTATACATGTCGGAACTTTTTTCGAGTTTGTATTTCAAAATTTGAATATAGAAGAAGAAATCCTTTGTTTAGTTAATATTACAAATACTAGAATGACGACTCGGAATACCAAACATATGTTCACTTCATATAAGCAGAAAGAGCTAAAGATCGATTTATATTTCATCTGTGCGAATAAAATATCGTATATTTATACTTACACCATGATAGGTAAACATGTAACATTTTGTCCGTTGATATTACTGATGCGTCGAAGCCGGGCTTTACTGCTACCTTCCACCATTTTAGAACTACGCGCCTGACTACATTCAGAAATTTCTAACTTTAGTTTCGTATATTTTTTGATAATTTGTTTATTTCTTTTGAGGCACAAAAATCATTTAAAAAATCTTTTATACATATGAAAAAATAATTTATAATATATTTTTATTCTAAGGAAAATAATTCTATAAATTTATATGCTTAAAAAAAATTATGTTTAAAAAGAGTTACGTATTTTATATATCATCATAGCTCTTAGCTTAGTTTTACAAACACAGATTTAAAAACTTATTATTTTGTAATAAGCATATGAAAATAAATTAATTTTGAAGTTCTAATTAATAATTACATTTTTTTCTAAATCAACAGTGTTTTTTTTTTTTTTTTAAGTCAGAACAATTTTTTTCTATTGTACAAAATTTTCCGTGGACAACTGTGGGGTTACACCTACGATCAAATT
Source organism: Doryteuthis pealeii (assembly GCA_023376005.1). NCBI lineage: Eukaryota > Metazoa > Mollusca > Cephalopoda > Myopsida > Loliginidae > Doryteuthis > Doryteuthis pealeii. The sequence goes on along the minus strand of CM042160.1, from coordinate 90,217,159 downwards.
TACGAAAAGGTGGAATGGAATAGACAAAACGAAAAAGCGGAATAGTAAACATGCTAATAAATGAATGATAATAATAATACAATTATTAGTTTCGTTTCGTTTATTCCATTTCAGTGACAGCTGTGATTATTGACAGACAAGACTAGTTGCTTGGGCCTGAGAATTTGTTGTCCCTGCTATGGCGGACACATCTCTTAGTCCAGGTGAGAAAACTGCTATCAAATCTACATTTCCTGGAAATCCGTCGCCGCCTGAAGAGTGTGGTGTTGACATGGCAATGCCCGGGGGCAGTAGTAAGCGGCCAAGTGTCCAAATGGATATTGAAAAAAGTCGTTTTCCTTATTGCATAGTTTGGACACCAATTCCTTTTATTAGGTGAGTAAAATAAATAAATGAATGGACTTAGTTTTGTTATTGTTTGTATATCTAGATTTTCTTCTTAAAAAAATAACAAAAAACAAACACGAAAAGAAAAACGATTTAATTTAATAAGATCTCATTTCAGAACTAACTATTATTTGTCTATTTTCCCCCACTTTGTTTTGTATAATTGGGAAAAGGGTCCCATTTGTGCCCGAAAAAAGACAAATATATTTTGCTCTTCCACAACAAGGAAGTAACAGGTCCTCCCTTATCAAGCAACCATTTTCTTTTATCAATTTTAATTTTAACTCCACAGTTCTCGATGTCAGAAAATAAATTGGCAAATATTGCCAGATTATTCCATTTAACTGGTTCCCTATTGCAAAAGGATCAAATTCCAGTTTCAGGAATGGTCTGCAGACAAAACCAAAGATGGCAGGGGTATTCTATTCAGGTAGTGGTTTTTCAGTGTAAACAAGTGGATCGCAGTGGTAGGAGAGCCGCTGTGAGCTGTTAAAAGTAAACTTTTTTTTTTTTTAAATATAAGATAGATTAAAAAGGCCTTTCTCTAAAATTACGAAATCAAAGATTAGTAAAAGTATTCTTTTAAATACTTTTTTTTTATATTCTTATATTGAATAAGTCCCCTGGAAATTTGATGGGTCCCAACTAAAGTTTCTTAATAAACTGCAGAGGTTTTTTTTTATCTAGTGCTTAGCGGTTGAACAATGACTTTTTGCTTTACTTTATTTTAAAAGTTGTTTTTAGTTTATAGTCGAAAAAAGAAATTAGTGTTTCTTTTATTTAAAAAGAAAAAACAAAATTCTATTAATTATGGCGTTGAGACACGAGGAATAGTTTTTCAAAGTTGATAAAGGAAAAAACATATTTAACACTATGAAAATTGAATAAAGGTTGATATTATCTTCAAAGTTTTTTGTCCATTCAAAAGAAGAAACTGAAAAAAAAAACAAAAAACAAACAAACTTCTGATCATTTGTAAAAAAAATTCAGCTTACGGAAATAATAAAAATTATGAACGAAAACAATGTTTACATTTTCGCACCGTTAAATCAATTGAAATTTAATGTAGCAAAAAATTAGGTACCACTAATTTTCCATGTGAAATTTACCCCCCCCCCCCATAAAAGTTAATATTATCTTGAAATTTTTTTGTCCATTCGAAAGAAGAAATATTAAAAAAAACTCCTGATGATTTAAAAAATAAATTTTCAGCTTATGGAAATAATGAAAATGAAAATGAACGTGAACGAAAACAATGTTTACATTTTTGCACCGTTAAATAAATTGAAATTTAACGTTGCCAAAAAACAAGTTATGACTCTCTCTTTTTTAATTCTCTGAAAAATCAATCAATGGTCCGATTTTCACGAAAATTTCCATAATTACTTACCTTTTGATGAAAATATGTCTGAAATAGTTTTTTTCCAAAAATATATTAGGGAAATATTTTTTACGAGGTCTACCCCCCCCCATTTTATTTTATGAAATATGAAAAAAATGAACCAACAAAAAACGATTTGTACTTTTTTTCTATAAAGATATGAGTCTGAATAATTATATCAGAATATTTTTATAAGTTTGTGGGAGCTTTTTAGTAAAATATCCATGAATATAGAATTCTGCTAAAGATATCAATAAAGAAATTAACCCTATTGTAAAAAAAACGGACTGTTTTATTATTTTTCAATATAACGGTGAGTAATTTTTCCCCAATCGGATAATTTGATCTTTGAATTAACTGTTTTTCTTTGTAACAACTCTTTATGTTCGTTATTTCTTTTTTGCTAGAAAAGTTCAAAAATATTTACATTTCTTCCTTCAATATGGCCTAAACTGATCACGTGACGTATTTTGGTGGTACCTACAGATTATTGATTTCATAGATGGATTGGTTGATCTTAACGGCATCTCAATCCATCTAGGGTTATTTTATGCCCAGAGGTTATGATTGATTTGGTTAGTTGATTTTAACGGTATGTCAGTCCCGCTAGGGTTACTTTATACCTATGTTTTGATTGGTGGATCTTATGTTGTAACCTAACAAATATTACTAAATCATTTAGTAACATTTGTTACTTATATTTAGTAAATAAGAACCAAACGGAGGTTGGAAAAGAAATGGAATCTTTATAACATTAACAAAATACAATACTCACCAGTGCCTAGAGGTTATGATTGGTTGATTTTAACGGCATGTCAACCCGTCTAGGGTTATTTTATGCCTAGAGGTTATGATTGATTGATTGGTTGATTTTAACGGCATGTCAACCAGTCTAGGGTTATTTTATGCCTAGAGGTTATGATTGATTGATTGGTTGATTTTAACGGCATGTCAACCTGTCTAGGGTTATTTTATGCCTAGAGGCTATGATTGATTGATTGGTTGATTTTAACGGCATGTCAACCCGTCTAGGGTTATTTTATGCCTAGAGGTTATGATTGATTGTGTGGTTGATTTTAACGGCATGTCAACCCGTCTAGGGTTATTTTATACATAAAGGTTAGGGAATCAAGTTCATATTTACATTTTTTGTGTAGTTCTTTTTTTTTCTTTTTTTTTAAGCACAAGGTCCTATTGAATACAATTTGAATACAAATGATTTCTAAACAGTTCTACTTGACCCATAGATGGTACCCTAGCAGGTACTACCACTGGGAGTAATAACAATGAAGAAGTAACTCCACACTCCCCAGATCTCCAGAACTGGAGCCACACCATCAGATGCAATTTAGTGTCATACCCAGGACGTTTGGGGAGGGTGGGTCCCTTACCCCCTCTGCAGGGGTTTCAGTCAGCGTATTCTAAGCTCCACTGACAGGGCAGCGATATTTTGGGATTGTTGCTTAGTTAAACAAATACTTCTAACCACTCAAATCTCGCTGGATGCCCAACAGTGTAAAAAAAAAAGTACAGTCGTCGGGGCTGCCTAATGTCGGTATCAGCCAGACAGCGAGGGAGTCTATCCTCTTTTCACTAGTGCTAGACCAAGGAGATTATTTTAGCGTTTGAGGTGGAGCACCAAACCTACCATCAGTTCCTCACTTTACCACACAGATCCTGTGCTACTCATATGCTGAGATGGCAGAGGGCCGGTATCGAATCAGGAATGGTGTGATTCCTAGCTGGACACTCTACCGACTGAGCTAAACCAACACTTAGTGTAACGGTCACTAATCCAAGTGTTTCAACTGCACTGTTGGCTGGAGCAGATGAATATGTTGAAATTCACTTTCGTCAGTACTTGTTAAAACTAACGGACTGTAATAATAGTCGGGTCAGAAGTTATCTGCCCCGGGCCCAGTTTTTTGTACAGGGTGAGTTACTTGCCCTTTGACTCTATTGCATACTGAGGTTTTCACGGTACCAAATCGATATAATGTTGTATACCCTTTCTTTATACCCTTTGCTATTCTGATCGTCTATCATCTTGGACTGGTCTAGCGTCTGGTGTTGACTTGGGGGATTCCGGTCTGGTCTTCTATGGGGATTTCTCATTATCAGAAGCCCTGTGTCATTGTTAGTTTTTAGGTAATAAACACAAGACTTTGATTTACTTTTGATCTTATTTTATTGTTAAATCCCCAAACCAGACGTCTGCGCAGTGAGACTCACATCTTATGAGCTCGGCTTCTAACTTCTAACTGACTGAGTGAGACTCTATCCTTAAACCAGAAGACAGGGTCTTCTATGCCTTCCGGTTCTCACGATTTATCCCCAGAAGGCCAGGTGAGAGTGAGGTCAAGCGCCATCACTCACTCTCAAAGCCATCAGCTGCACTAATCGCCATTATGTTTCTACACTACCTTATATAATTATTAGGGATCTAATAATTATGTAACAACTCTTTTCAGACAGTTTGTAAATAAAAAACACACACCTTGTGTTTAATAAAACCAGTTCTGATATGTTGCCTTGTTAATTGATTTTAAGGTATCTCACATGGAATATGTCTAGACAAGTATCTGCGCTTGCCAGAGATAAAAAGCTATGTCTCTTTTTATGTGGAAATAAGTTGCTACAGAATACACAAACTGCACCATTGTAGAGGGGTAAACTCCCCCCAAAGGGAACACCTGTTGGCCATGGGTGGTGACCCATGGTGCTTAAGGATGGATTCTTGGTGCCTGAGCTGTCCACGACATGCAACACTCTACTTTGTCCCTTACTTAGGCTAGACGGGTGGTCAGAGAGGCCCCCTTTGATCAGTCGGCTTCTCATGTAAAGCCCTAGCACCTATATGATTGTTTCAACCCCTTTGCCCTTATAGCAAACCCCCAACATTTTTTATCATATACGTGCTAAAAGGTGGTGGCTAAGAGTCTTAGTCTCGTGGGTATGACGTTAAACTCTATTTGATGGTGAAGTTCCAATACTGGAGCCCTTGGGAATGTGGAGTACTTTTTCATTGCCATTACTCCCAGGTCCACTCTGACCCAGAGTGGTTGTATCTGTTACGGTCCCATCTAAGGGTTAAATAGAAAAAATGTGTTTGAACACCCATCAGTAATGAATAATGCAAAACATCTTCAGCATAAAATAACCCAACAAGGGTTGACATGCCCTAAAAACCAACCAACCAACCAAGTTTTTCAAACAATGTCACTCCCAAGAATCAGCTAAAAATAGACCCTATAGCATAGAAAGTATGAATATTTAAACAGACAACATAATTGCAAACTTTAATCTATTTAATGGCATATTAACCTTCATGGGTTATTTAATGCCAAAGCCATTGTTTTAGAAGAACAGTAGTGGTACTGTAGCGATTGTCTGCCCCTGCTGAGATGGACTTGTGTCCAGAAGGGTTATCTTCCCTTGCCGCTGGGGTTTCGCCACTAGGTGACACTACCAGCTGGGTATTTAAACAGCAGCCCGGTAATTTCTCTTTCTCTTGGTCTAGCCTCCACAAAAGATGTACTAGACGCGTGGTGGGCTTTGCCCCCCCCCCAAGTATCAGTAAGTGATTCTCATATTCTTTGTGAACTCTTTCGTATTTCCAAAGGACTCACATCCTATCTGTTTTGTATCTTGTCATGTTTCATGTGCTCAGACTATAAAGTCTGTATTGTTGTTATGTTGTACTTCTTTGTTCGTTAAGGATAGAACCCAGGTGGATGAGCAGTTCATGACTTGCAATACTCCACTTTGGCCCTATCTTGGGCTAGACGGGCGTTCGGAGAGGCCCCCCTCCGATCAATCGGCTGGTCACGTCAAGCCCTAGCACCTATATGATTTTCCCAACCCTATTGCCGTTATGGCAAGCCCCAACCCCTTTTTATCATATGGGAGCTAGAAGGCGGTGGCTGAAGGTCTACATGTCCTGGGAATGACGTTAAACTCTATCTGATGGTGAGGTTCCAATTTTGGAGGTTTGGGGAATGTGGAGCACCCCATTCATCACCATTGCTCCCTGGTCCACTCTGACCCGGAGTGGTAGTACCTGTTAGGGTCCCATCTATGGGTTAAATAGAAAAATGTATTTACAAAAAAATTGTATTATCCATTAAGAATTGATTTATTTCAAAACTTTATCAGCATTAAATGACCCACTGAGGTTGATATGCCGTAAAACAAAACAAACCAATTCTTTGTTCGGACTTATTCATGGATATATTCACCTAGGCTGGAAGGTTACTCTGAGCCTCCTAACATATTATAATAACACATTCAATTCTTATAGTACTATTTAATCCATAGCTGGGGGGAGGGGGATTATACCTTCCCGAAGGGTATTAGTCTGAAAGTGAACATAATAGCACGACTTGAGTTTGAACTCGCTTACTACAATTTTGCAGAGTCCTGTCAGCTGGGGCTTTAGAATACACCAACTGCACCTTTGCGTAAGGGTAAGACCCCCCTTCTCCCGAATGGGGCCACCTGTTGGCCTTGGGTGGCAATGCTTAACTCTTAACATCCTGTTGAAAATTTTCTAAGTTCAGAGCCCCATTCCTATAAGGATTTATCAATAAATAGTTAAAAATGGCCTTTTCATTTTAAAGTTACCAGTTATTCCCCTTAACTCTTAACATCCTATACCACCTCATTCCACCCGGCTGTGAGTCACATTCATTTTCTTAATCTACCCCAAACGATAGCCTTTGTTTAAATGTAATATTAAACATATTTAGTAGTCTTTGATTTATGGGATCTGGTGGAGATTTCGAAATAAAATATGATCTAAAGCAAATCAAAGTCTTGGGTTATTATCTAAAAACTACCAATGACACACGGCTTCTGATAAAGAGAAATCCCCAATGGAAGACCAGACACAAAGTCCCCAAGACGAAGTCCAGACGCTAGAAGAATAGAAGTAAGAAAGGAAAAAGAAGAGTATACAACAGTGTGACAACGGAGAAATAAAGAAGATTTAGATATTCTCTGATACCCTCAGGGTAGAAAAAGATTATGAGAATGTCTCTTTCAAGAGTCACATTCACATGTCTGGCTCGTATGACAAATTCGAGGAAACTAGAAAAGTTTTAGATAAACTGCAAAAATTCGATATCGTAGGTGCCAGGTGGTCTAAGGATTGTCCCTCTGTTGCTAAGCAAGTTCTGACATGAGTTTTAGGGGTCTGTGACCTTGACAGACAAGGATGGGTCTAAAGAGAGAGGAGATGTGTGTGGGGGAGAATAGGAACCTTAGATGAAGGCAAAAAAGTAGTACAAAGCAGCATTTGAAAGGGGTATGAAAACAGCAAAACAAATAACAGGAGGTTGAGTTGAACAGATGTTCATTAAAGAAAATGTAGCTTAATATTGCAGTAGATGAGACTTCTGGGTACTATGATTTAGAAGGTTAATGTTGAAATGAATTATAAAACAAAACAAGAAACCACAAAACAAATAATAGGAGGTTGAGTTGAACAGATGTTCTCTTTTTATGTATTATTTTTAGTGATAAGTAAAAATTTATAAAATGGTTTTTGTGGGAGTATTAATTTTTTTGTTGTATGCGTACAATATATGTAAATGTTTTTATTATTATTTTTTTATTGCTTATTTGCATGTCAGTCCTGAATTATTGGTTCAGCCTGAAGTATCTAAGGTCTGTCTTCTTCGACTACTGGACTGATACTGAATAGGAAGGGGATAGTTGGGTATTCAGACTCACTAGCAAAATAGGGAAAAGGTATTTTGGGAAATTATGATATACATGGGTCTTTTTCCATTTTTAGATTTGACAAAAAACTTGGTTAGGTTAGGCTATGTCATATCAAATCTTGTTTTATATATATATATATATATCTTATTATAATGGAGATTGTGTGTTTTTCTGTCTGTAACTGAAACTATATTACTATACAAGTCACAATTCCTTTAATTATTTACATCATATTCTCCATGATTTTATTTTTATTTAAACCTCAATTATTAATAAAATTTTACATTACTTACACTGTTGACCATATCCACATACTAATAACATGCAATTGTATTTATATATACATCAAAATAGCGGTTTACAGTATGAATGGGAAGGCTAATTTGCATATTTATCTTAAAAAATTGATTTTAATAAATATATGCTTAGTATTATTGATTTCTAATTGTTTGGTTTTATCTTATTGAATATGAGCAAAAATCTCTTCAATAAATCTTAAAAGAAATCCCTTAATAAGAAGAAATAACTGTAATATTATACTTTACTTCCTATTTTAACTAAAGAGTTAAATTAGGAAAATTTACCAATGAAAGACGGGAGTAACGGAAAATGATGGAAGAGTTAGTTTCAAAGTTGTTCTATTTTTCAATCATACTCCCTCTGTTCAAAATCTTTTTATCTACATTCTTTTATCTTTATCTTTTCATTAGCCTTTCTAATTTAATATGATATTTTATTATAAAATTTAACTAAAATACTTGCACCCAGAGGGTGCATATATTTGCTAGTATATATATATATATATATATTGATCAGAGGGGGGGTCTCTCCGAGCACCCATCTAACCTAAGTATGGGCCAAAAGTGGAGTGTTGTATGCCATGGACAGGTCAGCCACTAGGATTCTGTCCTTAACTCTTAATGTCCTATACCACCTCAATTCCACCCGGCCGGAAGTCACATTCATTTTTCTAATCTACCCCCAAATGATAGCCTTTGTTCAAATGTAATATTAAACATATTTAGAAGTCTTTGATTTAACTCTTAACATCCTTTTGAGAATTTTCCAAGTCCAGAGCCCCATTCCTATAAGGATTTATCAATAAACAACTAAAAATGGCATTTTCATTTAAAGTTAGCTGAAGGAAGGAGGATCAGGACTGAGGTCAAGCCTTGTCATTCAATCCTTCAAGGCCGCCGGCTGAACTTATAACAGCCATTTTGGTTTCTACACTACTGTACATAAGTATTAGGATTCTAATAATTATGTAACAACACAATGAATTAAGAAAACCCTATACGGATGCATATGTACAATGATGCAGATAGCTTTTTGATTTAGTGCGTCCTGGGACTCACATATTTGCTTTGAATGAGTCCCCAGGAAAATTTATGGATCCCAACTAAAGTTTCTTAATAGATTGTAGGGTGTTGGAGGCATGTGGTGTAATGGTTAAAGTCATAGGAAATGGACTCGTCAACCCGTGTTCAAATCCTGGATGAAGCTACAGTTCACATAGTGCTAATACCCTTGGGAAAGGTATGAATCCAACTACTCACCCTCAGCCATGGGTAAATAGTAGGATAGACTGGGCTCTTTAACCTTGGTTAGGCAACCAGTCTAGGAGAATGAAAATTCTGAATTCAAACCTGTTAAACTCCACTTGGCGTGGTCACTACTAGAATAGGCTCTGTCCTAATTAGTGATCTATTTCACTAATTAAAAAAAATTAAAAATAATTATCTATTTATGATCTGAGGAGACAACTAAAGCCGTCTAACTCCTACCTTGTAACCTATCCTGTGTAATTCATTTCTAAGAAACTATTGAAATGTATTTACAGTTAGCTTGAAATGGTGAGGGAAGAAAAAAGAAAAACACTGGGACGCATATGGATATGATTTTACTGCATCCTTTTAGATTTTTGTGCATCAAGGATGCAGGATACGTACCTATCAGCATCTCTGCATAATCTTTTTCTACCCTGAGGGTATCGGAGAATATTTAACTCTTCTTTACTTCTCCATTGCCACACAATGAGAGAGTGTGTGTGTGTGTGTGTGTCTATCTATATGTAATTATGTGGTATAAAATTAAGCAAACCCATTACAGGTACATATGTATATCTATGTCTGTATGTGTAATATAGGGGACGGCCTGTGTTGGTCAAAGGAAGTTTATAAAAACTATAAAACTCAAGAGAATAGTATGCCACCTAGGTTCAGAAATGCATTAAGTATAATTGGTTATTTCCTATAACTCCAACATAAAAAAGGGAAACCACTCTGATTGACTGATAAATTATTTATTTATTTATTGATCTACTAGGAAAAAAGAAGTTAGGGTTAGGGTTTAGGGTTAGTTTAATGGGAAAATAATGGGTAGATTAATTAACAGATAAAATTCATTCAGAGTGGTTCTCCTTTTTTATGTTGTAGTTATAGGAAATAGCCATATAATATTATCTCGAGAAGAAAGAAAAAAGCAGACAGAGAGCCTGGAAGTAAGGATAGATATTTTTTAATGTTCAGGTTTTTAAGAGAGAAAGGCCCATGAAAATGAGCGGTGTGTGGTAGCTGTCCAGAAGGGTCAGCTACCAGGTGTGACATATGTAGAATCAGACGGAAGTGAGAAAGTGAAGAGTGAGATTTTATAATTATGTTTTGGCAGCCAGAGCAGACAGTTAAACTGGCAAGGAGCTCCCACCCCTGGTCTGGCTAGCCCTGTTGGCTGGGACTTTAGAATACAGCTGCACCTCTGCAGAGGGGTAAGACCCCGCATCCCCCAATGGGGCTACCTGTTGGCTGTGAGTGGTGACCTGTGATACTTAAGAAAGGAACCCTGGTGGCTGGGCAGTCCATGACCTGCAACACTCTGCTTTGGCCCTTATTTAGACCAGACAGCTGATTGGAGAGACCCTCTCTGATCAATCGATTAGTCACATCAAGCCCTAGCAAATATATGATTGTCCCAACCCTAATGCCCTTATAGCAAACCCTGAACCCTTTTTATCATATGGGTGCTAGTAGGCAGTGGATGAGGTCTTAGTGTCCTGGGAATGATGTTAAACTCTATCCAATGGTGAGGTTCCAGTTCTAGGGTCTGGAGGAATGTTGAGCACCCTTTCATTCTCATTTCTCCCTGGTCCACTCTGACCTGGAGTGGTTGTACCTTTTAGAGTCCCATCTATGGGTTGAATAGAAAACATGAGTTTATAAACAAAATTGTATTATGCATTAAGAATGAATTTATTTCAAAACTTTGTCGGCATTAAATGACCCACCGAGGTTGATGTGCCGTAAAACAAAACAAACCATTATACTTACTGGCTTGAGTTTTCTTTTTATCATTTTTATTTCATTGTTTTTTATCCTTTCATCACCATTTGATTAAGCTAATGCACAATTCCTTCTACCGTTTTATTAAAGAGTGATATCATTTTTGGACCATATTACCTTTAGGCACCCCTTTCTGATCTCGATTAAGAAAGGATATGTTTTTCATTTACACCGTCAATATCCGGTTGTTTGTTAGGGGTTAGGGGTTAGTTTTATAAATTTTTTAAAAAAAATTTGGACCATATTACCTTAAGGCCCTCCTTTTCGATTTTGTGTCATTAGGTCATTTTTTTCATTTACACCGTCAATATCCGGTTGTTTGTTAGGGGTTAGGGTTAGGGTTACAACCCCTAACCCCTAACAAACAACCGGATATTGACGGTGTAAATAAAAAAAATGACCTAATGACACGAGTAATATGGTCCAAAATATATAAAAATCGTCTTCTGATATTGACACGTGTAAATGAAAAACATGTCCTTTCTTAATCGAGATCAAAAAGGTGTGCCTAAAGGTCATATGGTCCTCAGTTTTTAAGAAAGAGTTATCTCCCCTAACAATAATGATATATTCTCTTATTTTTGTTGTTTTTTTCATTTTACAGTTGGTTCTTCCCAATCATTGGGCATATGGGTATTGCAACTTCATCAGGCGTTATTCGAGATTTTGCAGGACCCTATTATGTGTCAGTAAGTAAAAAAAAAAAAAACTGTTTATTTCATCGATTAGATTGTAGTAAGCCTTCAGTTGAAAGATCAGCAGTCTTTCCTTGCTTAACCCTATCAAGACAGTGAATGATCACAAATGCTTTTGTCCTGCTCTCTTATTGACCACTTTTACCTGAGGTTGTTGCTGCTGCACCTGCTGGTTCAGTCTCTCTCTATATATATATAAGTGGTGATTCTGTTTGTGCCTTATACCAAAATAAATTGGGCACCTCACATTGGTGTAATGGTTTGCAAGCTAGATTTGCAGACCATTGTTAATGAATTCGATTCCAATTGGGCACACTATACATCCTGCCTTGTGCCACATCTAAGCTAATCTTAGTAAATAACTATTGGGCCCCTCACATGATGTAATGGTTAGCAAACTAGATTTACAGACCATCGTTAATGAGTTTGATTCTCATTGGGCGCCCCATACTTCTGGCTTGTACCACATCTAAACTAAGCTTAGTAAATAACTATTGGGCCCCTCACATGATGTAAAGGTTAGCAAGCTAGATTTGCAGACCATTGTTAGTGAGTTCGATTCTCAATGGGCACCCCATACTTCTGGCCTTGTGCCACATCTAAGCTAAGCTTAGTAAATAACTATACCAAAATAAGTTGGGCACCTCACTTAGTGTAATGGTTAGCAAGCTAGATTCGCAGACCATTGATAGTGAGTTCAATTCTCACTGGGCGTCCCATATTTCTGGCCTCGTGTCACATCTAAGCTTAGTAAATAACTATTGGACCCCTCACATGGTGTAATGGTTAGCAGGCTAGATTTGCAGACCATTGTTAGTGAGTTTGATTCTCATTGGGTGCCCAATACTTCTGGCTTTGTGCCACATCTAAGTTAAGCTTAATAAATAACTATACTAAAATATATATCCAACAAAATTCATTACATTATATTTTATTGTGTTTTTATACAATACAGTGCTTTTTTTTTTTAATCTAAAAAACTGTAGAAAAAAAACTGTGTTTTTGTTGGGATGTGGGTGGAACAGATTAATGGCATTTCAGTTTATTTCAATTGGGAAAATTGATTTGATATTCAAAGAAATGAAGTTACATGTAGAAAAATTAAACTTGTAAGTCAAGATAACACTGTATTTGGTTGGGCTTTTATTTTCTTTTTTGAGTTTATTTCAATTGGGAAAATTGATTTGATATTCAAGGAAATGAAGTTACATGTTGAAAAATTAAACTTGTAAGTCAAGATAACACTGTATTTGGTTGGGCTTTCTTTTTCTTTTTTGGGTTTATTTCAATTGGGAAAATTGATTTGATATTCAAGGAAATGAAGTTACATGTAGAAAAATTAAACTTGTAAGTCAAGATAACACTGTATTTGGTTGGGCTTTTATTTTCTTTTTTGAGTTTATTTCAATTTGGAAAATTGATTTGATATTCGAGGAAATGAAGTTACATGTAGAAAAATTAAACTTGTAAGTCAAGATAACACTGTATTTGGTTGGGCTTTTCTTTTCTTTTTTGAGTTTATTTCAATTGGGAAAATTGATTTGATATTCGAGGAAATGAAGTTACATGTAGAAAAATTAAACTTGTAAATCAAGATAACACTGTATTTGGTTGGGCTTTTTTTTTATTTTTTGAGTTTATTTCAATTGGGAAAATTGAGTTATGATTGGAATATAATATTGGAATCATAAGATAGCACTGTAAATTGAAATAAGGAAAATGTTATTGATTTAAAAGTGTTTTATAATTTGCTTGAAGCGTTGTGTTTATATTGGTTTGTTGGTTGGTTTTGAAGGCTATCACAATGCAAGCGTAAAGAAAAAATAAGGTAACTATGGTGTTGTTTGTTAACCTGTGATTTATTCTTGATATTTTGAGATAAAAATGCTTTCTTACAGAAGATCTCCAGAACTGAAGTTGTGCTAGTGCTGTCTATTTGTTCTGTCTCATGCCTTCCAAACTCTTGTGTGGGTGTTTATGTGCGTGTTGTGCTTGTCTGTGTTTGTGCTTGTCTGTGTTTGTGCTTGTCTGTGTGTGTGTCTGTTCAGTTTTGATTATTATTCCAGATTTGGCTCGCCCTCTAAGCATGATTTTTGTTTACTAACAGGACCATCAGATTTCTTTTTCTTTTTTTTTTTTTTTTTTATTGATTTATGATTTGTTATTGATTTAATTTTTTTTTTTCTTTTTCTTAACAGGAAGATGAGATGGCTTTTGGAGACCACAAAGTGAGTCATCTTATTTTATTGTCACTTTCAGCACTTTACTTATATTAGTAACTGTGTCAAATATCGACATACGATGTTTTCAGAAAAGTTCCAGGACTGTGTCACAAAAAATATTTCGAATCCAAACTACAAACTGTAGAATAATCATACTATTTCAATTACTGTCGAATTGTAAGACAAGGCAGCAAGTAGTCATAACTGAATACGAATCTATCTTTCTGCAATACCACTGCAAAATGCCAGTTATTATGAAGCCTCATAACATCATACAAACAAGCAGAGGGTAAGACACCGCATCCCCCAATGCAGCCACCTGTTGGCTGTGATGGCACCTGTGATGCTTAAGAAAGAACCCTGGTGCTGGGCTCACCATGACCTGTAACACTACAAAGGGTAAACCCCACCCTACCCAATGGTCTTCTGTTGGCAAACTACCTTTGATGCTTAAGACGGAATCTTGGTGGCTGAGCAGTCTATGACATGCAACACTCCACTCTGCCTTTACTTACACGGCAGTCAGAGAGGCCCCTCTAATAAATCAGCTGCTTATGTCAATCCTAGCACTTATATGATTGTCCCAACCCTATTGCCCTTATGGCAAACCGCCAATTCGTTTATTATTATATGGTGCTAATAGCGGTAGCTGAGGTCTTAGTGCTTGGTATGATGTTAAACTCTATCTGATGGTGAAATTCCAATTCTGGATTCTAGGAATTTAGAGTACCCCTTCATCACCATTTATCATCATCATCATCATGTCGCGCTATTAGCACGGATATCCATGACAATCTCTCGCCAACCTTTCCATTCATCATTTTCCAGAGGTCCTCTGCGCAGCAACCTGATCTTTGCTTAGTTGGTCAATGTAGGTCCTTGCTGGGCGGCCCACACTAGCATGTCCTTGTGTTGGCTTCCACAGAGAGAACGTCACTTATGAGCTCATCCTTGTTCTCCAGCAGTGCCCGCATGTCTTGTCTGTCTCACTCGAATGGTTTGTGAGATGGGCAGGTGCCATATAGCTGTTTTGTCGTGGGTGCTGCTTCCACGATTTATTCAGGACTGCACGCAGCATTCTTGTGCAGCTCCCATCCAGCTATTTCTCAAGTGTATCAGTGTTGCTGTCATCACCATTACTCCCAGGTCAATTCTGACTTGGAGTGGTTATACTTTAGGTCCCATCTATGTGTTAAATAGAAAAAAATGGTTTTAAAAAATTATTACCCATCAAAATGAATAAAATGAACGTCTTTGGCATAAAATAACCAACAAGGTTGTCATGCCATAAAATCCAACAAACCAATCAACTCAACTGTAGAAATGATCAACAAAGATACAAAAAAAACAAACAAACAAACATGAGATCTGCAACCAGATCTTTTAAAAAAAAAAAAAAAAAAAACAGAAAATTTCAAATTAACCATTTTTCACAAAATACAATTGATTTTAATGGCATGTTGACTCGTCTAGGATTTTAACCTAGAGATTAGGAAATCATGTTATGACAATATATTTACATTTGAAGTGTTGGTGTAATGGTTACTGTCATAGGAAAGGGGCACGACGAACGAGTTCAAACCCTGGTTCCATTTCCGCTACGGTAAACATTACACTACATCCTCCATACTTTGAATTACTTTGTAGAGACTGTTATTCTTATTGATGGACAAACTGTGTTTGGAATGAATGCTCTTAAAAAAAAAAAACACAAAAAAAACTCTTAACAAACAATTAAATAAAAATGTTGGTTATTCCTATAAGTCTAACATGATCAAAGGGAACCACTCTGACTGATAAATTATTTGTTTATTTATTGATCTACTAGGAAAAAAGACACGGGTTAGGGTTAGTTTAATGGAAAATAAATGATTCAGTAAGTGTTCCCTCTTGATCATGTTAGACTTTTTCACCAAAATATTGAATACCCATCAAGAATGAATAAGACAAAGTGCGCTTTGCATAAAATGAGCACAAGGGTGACATGCCATAAAACCAAAACAACGAACCAACACATATATACGTATTCTTCCAAGTTTTTCCTACTGCCATACATTTTCGTGCCTCAATTATTAATTCTTATCTTTTTTTCTTTTGACAGATATTGGAAACTTGATCCAAGTAAAGTCTCAAATGAAACTTGGATTGGCAATTTCAGAAGCATCAGATGAATATAAAAAAAGAATGGTAAGTTCTAGTTTTGGGCTCCACCATCAAACATTCCTGGAATGACGTTAAACTCTAATTGATGTGAGGTTCCAGTTCTGGAGGTCTGGGAATGAACACCCCTTCATCAACATTGCTCCCTGTCCACTCTGACCCGGATGGTAGTACCTGTTAGGGTCCCATCTATGGGTTAAATAGAAAATGTATTTATAAAAAAAATTGTATTATCCATTAAGAATTGATTTATTTCAAAACTTTATTGGCATTAAATGACCCACTGAGGTTATATGCCGTTAAAAAAAAAAAAAAAAAGTTAATGTTTGAAGTTTGATGGTGGAGCCCAAAAAATAAACTTACCAGTCTCAAATGAAACTTGGATTGGGCAATTCAGAAGCATCAGATGAATATAAAAAAAGAATGGTAATTCGATTTTCTTTTGCTCCACCATCAAACTTCAAACATTAACATTTTTTTTTTTTTTAAATTTTTTACGCATATCAACCTCAGTGGGTCATTTAATTGCGATAAAGTTTTGAAATAAATCAATTCTTAATGGATAATACAATTTTTTTTATAAATACATTTTTCTATTTAACCATAATGTGACCCTAAAAGGTACTACCACTCCGGTCAGAGTGGACCAGGGAGCAATGGTGATGAATGTGTGCTCCACAATTCCCAAACCTCCAAAACTGGAACCCACCATCAGATAGAGGTTTAACTCATTCCCAGGACATGTAGATCCGCACCACCGCCTTCTAGCATCCATATGATAAAAAGGTTTGGGCTTGCCATAAGGCAATAGGTTGGGAAATCATATAGTGCTAGGGCTTGACGTGACCAGCCGATTGATGGAGGCCTTCCGACTCCGTCTAGCCCAAGATAGGCCAGAGTGAGAGTTGCATGTCATGAACTGCTCATCCACTGGCTCATCCTTAAGCATCACGGGTCGCCACCCACGGCCAACAGTGGCCCATTGGGGAGTCTTACCCCTCTGCAGGGTGGATACATTTTTCTTTCACTCAATGAATGCATGAGTTATGTACGGGCGTTTTGTTAATTGTGTTAACTCAGTTTTTTACTATTTCAATTGGACACATGCCTAGTGGATAAAAGAGATAGGTTAAGAAAGTTCTAA
>CM042160.1:90165108-90197608 GCA_023376005.1 Doryteuthis pealeii | reverse complement strand
ACGCTCTTTATGCTTTCGATTTGAATTTTGAATTTTTCAATTTCTGCATTTTTTTTTTTTAAATGCTCATAAAGTTATCTCCCTTTAATCCTTTGAAAATTTGTTCTTATTTGGAATTATTTTAATCAATTTAAAATATATATATATATATATACTTATTATTATGACAACTATCTATTAATAATGGAAATTGGGTGTATTTCTATCAGTAACCAAACTACGTCACTATATATTCTCTTTGATTGTGTAAGTCTATTGATGAGTATTTAATTTATAGTCAAAATCATTAATACATAGAATAAAAACCACCCTGTTTTATATACACTCAAAATTTGGGTAAGTAATTTTTAAAATTGTCTTTTTTACTCTCACCCTTTCTTTAGGAACAAGAAATTAACTAAAAAATTTACAAATAAAAAAGTTTACAAATAAATAGATACCTACAATTTTGTGTAAAACTTATGTGCAAAATATGCAAAATAATAATTCAATCAATAATTAATAGATGTAAGCAACATTTGGTTATTTCCTATAACTCCAACCTAAAAAAAGGGAAACCACTCTGAATGAATTTTATCTGTTAATTAATCTACCCATTATTTTCCCATTAAACTAACCCTAACCCCGCCCCGTCTTCTTTTTTCCTAGTAGATCAATAAATAAATAAATAATTTATCAGCCAATCAGAGTGGTTCCCCTTTTTTCTATTTTCATAGAAAATAACCCAACATTTTATTTGTGGCGGACAGGACAAAGTTTCACTTTCAAATTGTTTTATTTTTTTTTTTACTCCTTTCATAAATTTGAGGATTTTGCTTACTTATGATACAAACCTTCTGACTTTGAATTTTTAACTCCCACCTACTTCAGGCAATATTTTTAAAAAATTAATTCTTACACTGCCTGGAGGGTGTTTTTTTTTGTTGCTAGTACTAATAACAACATATACTATACTAATACAATAATTCTCCTCTTTTAATTCTAGCACAATCTTTTCTGTGACAATTGCCATTCTCATGTTGCCATGGCATTAAATCTTATGCGCTACAATGGCAGCACGTCTTGGAATATGGTTAAACTTTGCTTCATGACTTTGATTTACAGTCATTATGTCAGGTAGGTCTCTTTTTTGGACCATATTACCTTTAGGCACCCCTTTTTGATCTCGATTAAGAAAGGACATGTTTTTCATTTACACTGTCAATATCTGGTTGTTTTTTAGGGGGGTAGTTTTATAATTAAAAAAAAAAATCTAAAAATCGTCTGTTAAAACAACTGGATATTGACAGTGTAAATGAAAAACATGTCCTTTCTAAATTGAGATCAAAAAGGGGTGCCTAAAGGTCATATGGTCCTTTTTTTTTTTTTTTTTCCTTTTTTTTTACATAAAAACAAATTAAATTCTGCTCTTCAAATGAATATTGTTATTTTTCTCTATCTGTATTGAATTCTGATTTACTGATAGTGTAGGGGAGTCATCAATGACTGCTATGTTGATGACAGCTAATCATGAGGGAGAAGAAAGAAATAAAGTACAACTCACCTCATGTGTTAGGACTCTATGGCTCATTGTATTTTTTTAACCATTTCTCCTTCTCTATACATACAAATGTTTGTCTCCTTATACTATATTAGATATATGTATTATATATTATACATATAATTATGTATGTTAAATAATTATGTATGCATTATATAGATATATTTATTATATGTATTAAATATCATATAATTATTATATTAGATATATTATTATATTAAATATCATATTAGATATATTATTATATATTATATAGATATATTTATTATATGCATTAAATATCAATAATTATTATATTTAGATATATTTATTATATGCATTAATATCATATAATTATTATATTAGATATATTTATTATATGCATTAAATATCATATAATTATTATTAGATATATTTATTATATCATTAAATATCATATAATTATTATATTAGATATATTTATTATATGCATTAAATATCATATAATTATTATATTAGATATATTTATTATATGCATTAAATATCATATAATTATTATATAGATATATTTATTATATGCATTAAATATCATATAATTATTATATTAGATATATTTATTATATGCATTTAAATATCATATAATTATTATATTAGATATTTTATTATATGCATTAAATATCATATAATTATTATATTAGATATATTTATTATATGCATTAAATATCATATAATTATTATATTAGATATATTTATTATATGCATTAAATATCATATAATTATTATATTAGATATATTTATTATATGCATTAAATATCATATAATTATTATATTAGATATATTATTATATGCATTAAATATCATATAATTATTATATTAGATATATTTATTATATGCATTAAATATCATATAATTATTATATTAGATATATTTATTATATCATTAAATATCATATAATTATTATATTAGATATTATTATATTATTAAATATCATATAATTATTATATTAGATATATTTATATCTATTAAATATCATATAATTATTATATTAGATATATTTATTATATCTATTAAATATCATATAATTATTATATTAGATATATTTATTATATCTATTAAATATCATATAATTATTATATTAGATATATTTATTATATCTATTAAATATCATATAATTATTATATTAGATATATTTATTATATCTATTAAATATCATATATTATTATATTAGATATATTTATTATATCTATTAAATATCATATAATTATTATATTAGATATATTTATATATATCTATTAAATATCATATAATTATTATATTAGATATATTATTATATCTATTAAATATCATATAATTATTATATAGATATATTTATTATATATTTATTAAATATCATATAATTATTTATATAGATATATTTATTATATACATTACATATATAATGATTATAGGAAGCGCGTGGTGTAATGGTTAAAGTCATGGGAAATGGACTCGTCGACCCGAGTTCAAATCCTGGACGTAGTAATTGCATTTCACTTAGCGCTAATACCTAATGGGAAAGGTATGAATTCTATTCTCCCACCAGCTATGGATAAATAGTAGGGCAGACTGGACTCTTTAACCTTGGTTAGGCAACCAGTCTAGGAGAAGGAAAACTCTGAATTGAAACCTGTTGAACCCCGCTTAAGAAATTGACCTTGTGTCACATCCTGCTCGTGTGGAGGGGTTGGTAAATATATATATAATAATTATAATAGATTTTATTATATGCATTACATATATAATTATTAGATAGATTTATTATATGTATTACATATTATATAATTATTTGATAGATTTATTATATGTATTAAATATTATATAATCTAATCTATAAAAGAGAGATTTTGGTATGTACGTGTTGACGTATAACTCCAAAACGGGAGGTCACTCAGATTTAAAATCTTGCATACACATTGATATCGTTCTAACTAAGAAACACTCCAAATTTGGTTATTGATTTTTACTGATTAAGGGATATAATTAATTAATCAAACAAAAATCAAACGATTTTTCGAAAGCCATAGCATAGCTGCTGCTGCTGCTAATGCTTGGTATATCAGCAGGAGCTTGGCTGACTGTTTTACCAGCAGAAAGAAAGAAAGAAAGAAACAACGAAAATGTTAGCGACTCGCCTAAAACAGTCAGGCGAGTCGCTAACATTTTCAGCAGCAGAAAGAAAGAAAGAAAGAAACAATGAAAATGTTAGCGACAAACTTGAACTATGACTAAATTTTAACGTAAAATAAATTCGTTTTTTTTTATAATCTTTCTAAATATATTTATATTTATTGTATGTTTTGAAACTAACCTTTATTTACAATGTACACTCACTTAAATTAAATTGTTGTCATGCACAAAAATTGTAGAAAAATGAAAATTGTTTCAAAACACAAGTTTACGGTTACATTTTTAAAAATAAGATTTTAAATGTCAATAAAATCAGTCACCAGTATAGGGTTGTATAAATGTAAATTAAAAAAAATGATAAAACGAGTTGTTTAGTAATTAATACTAATGGTTTTAAAAAAAGTCTTAATAGTTTAGAGAACTAATGAAAACGTTTTAAAATGTAAGCAAAAATAGATATTGCATTCTCTTTATCGTTAAGAACTAGATTTGAATTGTCATGTAGAAAAAAATTCAAAGAAATAAATTACAATGTACTTCTAACTTATCAAGCAATTAAAACTGAATTTAAAATTGTCCCCAAATACTATTATTATTTCAAACTGGAGTTTCAGTGAAACTTTTCATGAAAAGAAGAGAAAAATAATCTTGCTCAAATTTGTACGGGTCTTTATCAATTGAATTATTTTTTATAGCGAATTATAAAAAAAATTATTTTGCTTCGGACAGCAAAAGTATGTTTTAAGGAAAATCAAATCTTATTCATATCGCAATCTTTTTATTCCTGTCTTTAAAATATTAATTTAGTTAGAAATGAAATGAAATAATCTATCTTCCAAATATTTATTTGGTAAGAAGAGCGAAGTAAAGTAAAAAAAAGAAAAAAGTAAGCGCTTATTGTTTATTTAATAAATATAATCTAACTCAACTTTGTATATATACGAAAAAATTAAAAAACCAAGGAATTTTAGAAAGAAAAGCCTTTTACAAAAATAGGTAGTTAAATTATAACTACTTATTTCGTAACTAAGTAAACATAGTTGTATATTCGTATTGTAATAAAAACAAAAAAGATATATAATAAAAATACGATGTCGTTAACATTTCATATATAAACAAAACAGTGTATGATATGTTCTTACCTTAAACATAAAATAAAAATGATTCTAACGTACGTAACTTGAATGAGAAAATTTGTTCTTTAATTTATCATAATTCTAATGATAAATAAATAGGCAGATTTTTTTTTGCCTATTTTTTATTTTTTATTTTTAGTCCGGTCATGGACCGGGTACTTTAGCTAGTTATTATATAAGATATATTTATAATTATGTTTGTATTAGATATATTTATTATATATATTATATAATTATGTATATAAAATATATTTATCATATATAAAATTATATATATATATTAATCATATGTATGGAGATTTCTCCATCTTATTTAAAACACATGAATTCTGTTTTATTTGACTTCACATAGAGGCCAATGCCTCTTGCCATCCTCTCTAGGCTATGTAGCAATGATTCTGCTTGTGCATGTGTATGTAATTGAAGCGCCAGGTCATCTGTGTAGTCTGCTTGGATAATATTAATTAATATGATTAATATAATATTATGGGGGCCTTGTTTACTCTGTGTTTGACGAGTAAAGAAAATTCGAGTAAGTAGATAAGGATTTACAACCAGATAAAATATAGGAGTCATTCCTATAGTATTATAGGAATGACTCCTATATTTTATAATATTATATATATAATTATATATATATAATTATATATATAATATTATAAATATAGGAGTCATTCCTATAATATTATAGGAATGACTCCTATATTTTATAATATTATATTATATATATATATATATATAATTATATATATAATTACTAGCAAATGTACCCGATCCAAGACCAGACTAAATAAAAAAATAAAAAAAGTTATCGTTAAATGTTTTCGTTTACCTTGTTATTTTGTTTTTTAATTCGCTGTAAAAAATAATTCAATGGATAAGAACACATACAAATTACATATTTTGAAAGATTATTTTCTTTTCTTTCGAACCAAATAAATATTTCAAAGATTGATGCAAGAAATTTCGAGCTGAACTGCTTAGAATGTGATTTTGTTTACTAAAATTAAACTAAACTGCTGGTATCACTAAAGCAGGCAGCGAGCAATATTTTATCAGCAGCAGCAGCAGCAGCTGGTATACGGCCAGTTTCGCAAATCGGTTGATTTTTTTGTTTAATTAATTAATTAGTAAAATAAACAATAACCAAATTTAGCGTGTTTCTTAGTTAGAATAATATTAATGTGTATGCAAGATTTCGAATCTGAGTGACTTCTCTTTTCGGAGTTATAAGTCGACACATACATACCAAACTTTCTTTTATATATATAGATGTATGCATTAGATATAATTAAGTATATTAGATAGATTTATTATATGTATTACATATTATATAATTATTATATTAATCAATCATTTGTAATGTATGTTTATATTTAATTTTCTTTTCTTTTCTTTTAGTTTCTGTGCCTTTTTGAAGACTTGGCTTCCGTTCATCATCTTTTCGACCATTGTGATTACTTTGTCTGTGGTCTATGCAAAATAATCAAAAAACAAAAAAAAAAAACAGAAACCCAGAAAAACTCTAAACTTCATGAAACTGGTCCAACTCAGCCATTATGGAATCGGGTAAAAATAATACCAAAAAAAACAAACCCTAATCCATTTTAAAAAAAAAAAGAAAATTGTCTGACACTGGCCCTGGTTATTTATTCAAATTAGTGGTCTCATTTTTACTGCTTTTGCCGGTCAGTTCTTCAACCTTCCTCAGGTGATTGTTGTGTTTGCAATCAAGAATTTTAAAAAACAACAACAACAAAACAACAGTTAAAGGAGTACCTCTCTATGAGAGAAAGTTTCATTCCTAAGTTCCCCTGGGTGATATTAGATCTGACCTTCATCCAATGATGGCTGAGATGTGTTGATCCACACAACAACAATGAAGATATAAACGTCATAATACATCAGCTCGAAATTTTAGTCACTTGTTATTCAGCACTATCATGACAATAACAGCCCTATTATTGCTCTTTTTCTAATATATATATATATATATATATATATATATATATATATATATACACATTTTTGGGGGAATATGTGCTTAAATGAAGTCGTACCTAATTTTGAAAGTTAATTAATTAATAATTAATTATGTGGGCATACCTATTTAAATACAAGGCTAAACAAATCGAGAAAAATCAATCTCTGTATGTACATTTCGGCCTATTAGGCCTCATCGGCAGGCCAAAATGTACATACAGAGATTGATTTTTCTCGATTTGTTTAGCCTTGCATTTAAATTGGTATACCCGCCTAATTAATTAATTATTAATTAATTAACTTTCAAAATTAGGTACGACTTCAATTAAGCACATATTCTCCCAAAAATTGTCGGCTAAAAAAAGCCATATCATAAACACATCGCTTGTGTATTTACTTCTCATATATATATATATATATATATATATAAGTTTACCAGATAAGTTAGTATTAGGATGATTCTAAGTTGGACCTATCTTCCAACAGCAGCATGTTAGAGTTGTTCAGATCCAAGTTAAGAGCTCGATGTTCAATATTATAGAACATAGCAATATAATTGGTAAAGGGAAAGGCTTAAAAATCGGACATTTTGCAATTATAAATCTATTTCAGAAAAAGAACGTAAACTACAACCTTTTCAGGATTCCCCAGAAAAAAATGTATATAAAGCGCCATGAATTTTCTGTTTACCATTTTCAATAAAGTTAGTGGTCTGATGAAACTTATAGATACCTGTGGGTAGAAATAGATCTATAACCACAAAATGGCCAATGTTTAAGCCTTTTTCTTTACCAATTTATATATATATATATATATATATATATATATATATATATATATATATATAAACTTGAGGAAAATAGAGAAAGAATCCGACAGATATGTTGAAAAGATAAATGGAAAAATATAAAAATAGATAAAATTGGTATGGATGAAATTTACTGATATGCTGACATGTGTTTCGACAGGAATTTGTTTAGCCTTACATTTAAATAGGTATGCCCGCCTAATTAATTAATTATTAATTAATTATCTATCTAAAGTTATTTTAGATATAAATAAAATGGTTATTTCCTATAACTCCAACCTAAAAAAAAAGGGGAACCACTCTGAATGAATTTTATCTGTTAATTAATCTACCCATTATTTTCCCATTAAACTAATCCTAAACCCTAACCCTAACTTCTTTTTTCCTAGTAGATCAATAAATACAAAAATAATGTATCAGTCAATCAGAGTGGTTCCCCTTTTTTAGGTTGGAGTTATAGGAAATAATAATAGAAAAATCTATGTAAACAACTCCTCTTCTTCTGAGCAAAATGTAATGATTTTTTTTAAAGAAAAAACGTGTAATGCAGGAGAATTATTTAAAATTGATTACGTCACGAGATGGAATCTTTTAAAAAAAACAAAAACAACAACACAAAAGCATCTTCTGGTTTGAGAATATTTATTTAAAAACTGTTTAACACTTTTCAGGTGTCAGCAGTTATGAGATGAGAAAGAAAAAAATTTTAAAAAGAGTCTTTAAAAAAACAAAAAACGTTGCTTGGGGATGGAATTGTGAATATCCTGATGAAAAAGCATTATTGGAACCCCCTACCCCACACACCAAATATTCTACAAAATTGGACCCCCCCCAAATATTCAACAAAATTGGACCCCTCCCAAATATTCGACAAAATTGGACCCCCCCCCCCCCAATATTCTACAAAACTGTTGGACATCAATTGTATCCGAATTTTTTAAATATTCAATAAAACAAAATGAGATTGTATCTCCATTTCTCTTTGTACTTATTTCATTTTTGATATAACCCAAAGTGTCTGAGATTACAGACATATATACACAATGTTTCGGCTGATGTGCCCTCCGACCTTCTTCAGGTATTTCCTTATCAACCTTGGAAAGCGTCTCTTCAAACTTGGTGCCTTTATGTTGTAATCGGGAGTCTAGTAATCTAAATAAGTCCTATTGAAAACACCAGTTCCTGGAAGATCACTGAAGTTAAGCAGCGACAAGCCTGCTCAATAGAGCAGGTCGATTTTGGAACTGTAATGTCTCCCATGTGGCGAATTTGAGGAAATAGATTTCAATCTTTTAAAATGTTATCACTGTTACAGCTTAATTAATGAGGTAAAAAGCAGAATATTGGAGGTGTCTGTGGTGATGGGAGACATATTTTCAATTTAAATTCAAGTTATAATATCTTATTCCTTTTGTATAAAATAACAATCCCAGCTGAGCGTGTCAGCATCCGAGAGGCTAAACTTGTGGAGAGGTGGGTAGGTCGATTTTGGAACTGTAACGTCCCACATGTAGCGAAAGTCACAAATTAACATAAAGAATTACCCCACAAAATATTTTCTTCATTTGAGGAAATAGATTTCAATCTTTTAAAATGTTATCCCTGTTACAGCTTAATTAATAAGGTAAAAATCAGCATATCAGTGCTGTAGGTAGTGAAGGGAGCATATTTTCAATTTGAATTCTAGTTATGATTTTTTATTTGTTTCGTTTAAAATGACAAGCTTTTCTGTTTTGAAATATCGATACTCTGCTCTAGTGTTGCCTGGCATTGATAGAATTGTTCTAAAGTCTCAAAATTATCCAGAAGTAAAGAGTCCAACCGCTCACATAAAGATTCCATTTTGATGGTGATGAAGTACTGAAATACAAAGAGGAAAAAAAAGTCAGTCAATTGATTTATTCATTTTAATGACATATCAACCCATCTAGGGTTATTTCATACCTAGAGGTTTGGGTAATTTTCACCTTTTAGTTGTCAAAATTCCTAGCAAATAAGTCAATTAGAGTAACCTCCCTTGACTTTCACTTTGAAACAACCCTTTAGCTATTTTGAAAGTCTCCATGCGAAATAAACAAATCTTAGAAACTTTTCGAAAACAAAACAACTGCATGCTTTAACACAAAAATATCATAAAATGTGTTCTTAATAACAATTAAGTTCATTTCAGATAATTTTATGCTAGGAATTTAGCCAACTGACTTTCACTTTGAAACAAGACGGTAGCCATTTTGAATGTGTCCATGCAAAATATACAAATCTTAGAATCGTTTTGAAAACAATACAACTGCATGTTTTAACACAAAAATATCATAAAATGTGTTCTTGATAACAATTAAGTTTATTTCAGATAATGCGCACACACAATTTCATGCTAGGAATTTTGACAACTAAAGTGAAAATTACTGAAGTTTGATAATCATATTCATTGTACAGGGTGGTCTGAAAATTTTGTTTGTTTTGTTTTACGGCATATCAACCTCGGTGGGTCATTTAATGCTGACAAAGTTTTGAAATAAATTAATTCTTAATGGCTACTCAATTTTCTTTTATAAACATACTTTCTCTATTTAACCCATAGATGGGACTGTAACAGGTACTACCACTCCGGGTCAGAGTAGACCAGGGAGCAATGGTGAAGAAGGGGTACTCCATATTCCACAGACCCCCAGAACTGGATCCTCACCATAAAATAGAGCTTAACATCATTCACAGGACATGATGACCCTCAACCACCATCTTCTAGCACATACATTTATAAAAAGGGTTGGGGCTTGCCATAAGGGCGTTGGGGCTTGCTATAAAGGCATTAGAGTTGGGACAATCATATAGGTGCTAGGGCTTGACATGACCAGCCGATTGATCGGAGGGGGGCCTCTGACTGCCCTGAAATTATGAGATTAACGCCAATCTCGAGCTGAAACTTAGAAGACTCCAATACATTTTGTTGTGGTTGAAACTGGCACAGGATTATCTTCCCTTGTCACCAGGGTTTGCCACTAGGGGGCATTGCAATCTGGCTATTCAAATACAACCCTGGGGAAAATAACCCTCTGTGACTCAACAGATATGCACTAAACAAGTTGTGTCTCCATACATTCAGACTTGGGGGAGCAAGGCTCCCCCAACTACAGGCTTATATGTGTATCTTTATGCGGCCCCCCTTTTTATACTCTATCTTCGTCTTTGGCTCACCAGCTTTTGAATAGCCGCATAAATGGACCTGCATTTCTACAGCCCATGTCACCATATGAAGAATGGCCACCACTTGGTCATAGTTACAAAATAAGTGAGAATCTTTTCATTTAGGACTTTCATCCATTCTGTTAACTTTTCAAGAACTCTTTTTTGCTTAGGACTTTTGTGATAGCTTGTTTTGTATTGTAAATGTTGAATGTTGCTCAGACAATAAAGTCTGTATTTGTTGGAATTCATTGTATATGAATATATAAATTCACCTGTGTTTGGTGGCTTTCTGAGGCCTCCTAACACATTATAAGAAATTGATATTAGCTACTGAAGTTAAAACCACCTTTTATTTCTTATTAACAAAAACATAACACATAAAATGGCATTGGTTGGAGGTCACATGACCAAACTTATGGATCCATCTAAATGGTCAATGTGTAACAATTTCAAAATGGAGGCAAGATTTATGAAAGCTTGTTGCGGGTGGGTGGGGAGGACAATAAGGATCTAATCATCCCAGATTGGGAGAGAAAAAATTACGATGTTGATAGACCCAAAATCTTGAATGTATGCATCACTGATGACTTCGCCCTTTTCAGCAGAAAGATGTATTTTACGAAATTATTAAAACATAAAATAATGAAAGTTAAAACAATATGTAGGGGTGACAAGACTTTCAGACCACCCTGTATATTATATTATTAAAACAAATAATAATGAATGTTAAAACAATATATAGGGGTGACAAGACTTTCGGACCACACTGTATATTATATTATTAAACCAAAAAATAATGAAAGTTAAAACAATATGTAGGGTGACAAGACTTTTTGACCACCCTGTATATTATATTATTAAACCAAAAAATAATGAAAGTTAAAACAATATGTAGGGGTGACAAGACTTTCGGACCACCCTGTATATTATATTATTAAACCAAAAAATAATGAAAGTTAAAACAATATGTAGGGGTGACAAGACTTTTGACCACCCTGTATATTATATTATTAAACCAAAAAATAATGAAAGTTAAAACAATATGTAGGGGTGACAAGACTTTCGGACCACCCTGTATATTATATTATTAAAACAAAAAATAATGAAAGTTAAAAACAATATATAGGGGTGACAAGACTTTCGGACCACCCTGTATATTATATTATTAAAACAAAAAATAATGAAAGTTAAAACAATATGTAGGGGTGACAAGACTTTCGGGCCACCCTGTATATTATATTATTAAACAAAAAATAATGAAAGTTAAAACAATATGTAGGGTGACAAGACTTTCTGACCACCCTGTATATTATATTATTAAAACAAATAATAATGAAAGTTAAAAACAATATATAGGGGTGACAAGACTTTCGGACCACCCTGTATATTGTATTATTAAAACAAATAATAATGAAAGTTAAAACAATATATAGGGGTGACAAGACTTTCGGACCACCCTGTATATTATATTATTAGAACAAAAATAATGAAAGTTAAAACAATATATGGGTGACAAGACTTTCGGACCACCCTGTATATTATATTATTAAAACAAATAATAATGAAAGTTAAAACAATATGTAGGGGTGACAAGACTTTTGGACAGGTCCTGTAGATTAAAGGAGTCTGAAACTCTTGTAACGAAGGCGCCATGATCTTGGGTGATGGTCAATCCCAATCAAGCAGCTGAGTCACTGGTATCTAGAGTGTGGTGATAGCGAAAATAGGTTATCTATTTTTTAACGATATGAGACACAAGTCAAATTGCACCATAGGTTTAACTGATAAGAATCTGATTTTAATTCTTCATATATATTTACCAACCCCTCCGCACGAGCAGAATGCGACACAAGGTCAATTTCTTAAGCGGAGTTCAGCAGGTTTGAATTCAGAGTTTTCCTTCTCCTAGACCGGTTGCCTAACCAAGGTTAAAGAGCCCAGTCTGCCCTACTATTTACTCATAACTGGAGGGAGAGTAGGATTCATACCTTTCCCAAGGGTATTAACGCTAAGTGAAATGCAATTACCACATCCAGGATTTGAACTCGGGGGACGAGTCCATTTCCCATGACTTTAACCATTACACAACGCGCTTTTAATTCTTCATAATCACTTCCATCTTACTAATTTATTTTTTATCCCATATCACCTATCTATATCATAAGTAATTCTGATGTACTTATAGTGTTGGGAAATCATTGAAGGCTGCCAATTTGGTGACAGCTAATCATGAGGGAGAAGAAATAAATAAAAAAAGTACAACTCACCTCAAGTGTTAGGACCTAATGACCCTTGCTGTATCTTTTAATAATTCCTCCCTCTCCCCATACATGCAAACGTTTGTCTTCTTTATACTATGTTAGATATAATTATGTACATTAGATATATTTATTGTATGTATTACATATTATATTATATATTATATAAGATATATTTATATGTATTATTATATATAAGATATATTTATTGTATGTATTACATATATTATATAAGATATATTTATTGTATGTATTACATATTATATTATATAAGATATATTTATTGTATGTATTATTATATATTATATAAGATATATTTTATGTATGTATTACTATATTATATAGATATATTTATTGTATGTATTATAAATTATATATATATTATATAAGATATATTTATATTATATTATATTTATTGTATGTATTATAAATTATATTATATATTATATAAGATATATTATTGTATGTATTATAAATTATATTATATATTATATAAGATATATTTATTGTATGTGTTACATATCATATTATATATTATATATATACAGGGTGTCCCAGAAGTCATGGACCATGTATGAAAATACATATAAAAAGTATAAAAAGACATATGAATATCAATTTTATTCATCATAATCATGATAGATGCTCAAATTGTTCACCCTCTCCATTGATACATACATCAATTCTCTTTATAAAACTGTCTTTTACTCTGTTGAGGGTTTCAGTGGTGATATCTGTGTCTTAAGAATACGATGTACTGATGATTTGCTAATCGTAAGCTCCTGGCTTATTTTCCTTATTGATACAATATATTTTCTTTATTTGTTAAAGAATAAAGAATCAAGAAAATATATTTAGTATTGTAAAATAACGGGTGCAAGAAAAATAAAACATTTATTGCAAAAACACGGACATAAAATGAGGGTTCAGTTTATTTTATGGTAGGAATTTACGAGGAAATTGTTCTTTTTTACCAAAAAAACTTTCTAACGCATTTCTTACTTATTGCAGTGCCGGCGACCACACTGGTAAGTATTAACTTACCGTAAAAAATGCTGATGGCAAACCGGTGGACACCCAAACTGTTTATTATTTAGGAAGGGGACTTACAATTCTGAGTTACCTCCCTTAGACTGGACATATATTATAGTCGTGAGCCTATTTTGCAGTTTTAGAAAACTATGTAATTGTCATGAAACAACAGCAACAACAAGAACAATAATAATAATAATAATAATAATAATAAACTATAAAATCACTTGATGAAAATAATAATAATAATCTATAAAATCACTTGATGAAAATGGAAGCTACAAATACTTAGGAATTTTAGAAGCGGACAATATCATGCAAGCAGAAATAAAAGGAAAAGTTAAAAAAGAATATCTCTGGAGAACTAGAAAACTTCTAGAAACCAAACTTAACAGCAGAAATCTCATCAAAAGAATCAATGCCTGGGCTGTCCCCATTATAAAATACTCAGGACCATTCTTAAAATGGACAAAAGAAGAACTCAGACAGATTGACCAAAGGACGAGAAAATTAATGACCATGCACTTGGCTCTCCACCATAGAGATGATAGAGATAGATTATATGTGTCAAGAAAGAAAGGGGGAAGAGGTCTTGCCAACATATAGGAATGCGTAGAAACCACAATCCAACAACTTGAAGATTACACAAGAAAGAGCAAAGACAAACTACTTATGGCGGCCAACAATAGTAGAAACGGCAGATGGACAAACAGAAAAACGACAAAGACTAGAAAACAAAAATGGGAAGAAAAACAATTATATGGATGCTTCAAACAACAAATAGAAGAGGTTGCACATGAAAAGACTTGGACATGGTTAAGAAAGGGAAACCTCAAAAGAGAAACAGAATCACTTATAATTGCTGCACAAAATAATGCCATAAGGACAAACTACATCAAAGCGAAAATTGATAGGACCCAACAAAATAGTAAATGTAGACTTTGCGGTAATAGAGATAAGACTGTAAACCATATACTCTGCGAATGTAACAAACTAGCACAACGAGAATACAAAACTAGACACGACTGGGTTGGGAAGGTGATCCACGGGGAATTATGCAAAAAATTTAATTTTGACCATACAACAAAATGGTATATGCATAAACCAGAATCTGTTCTTGAGAACGAAACACATAAAATTCTCAGGGACTTTGAAATAAAAACGGATCACCTTATCCCAGCAAGAAGACCAGACCTAGTGTTGATAAACAAAAAAGAAAGAACTTGTCAACTGGTGGATTTTGCAGTGCCAGCAGATCACAGGGTGAAGCTAAAGGAAAAGGAAAAATTGACAAATATCTGGACCTTGCTAGAGAACTGAAAAAGTTATGGAATATGAAAGTGAAAGTGATACCAATTGTAGTTGGTGCACTTGGAACAGTCCCAAAAGGATTAGAAAAGGGTCTGGATAGTTTGGAAATCAGAGGAAGAATTGAAACCATTCAGAACACTGCACTGCTGCAATCTGCCAGAATACTCAGAAGAGTCCTGGAGACCTGAGGAGACTTGCTGTCACTCAGACTCCAGTGAAAGACCATCAGCTAACACTGATGTGAAAACTCAAAAGGAGTAAATAATAATAATAATAATAACTGGCAGGACCTGTGGATATACCGTAGTATGATAATTTAATTATTACAACGTCTGATATGTTTACTTAAGAGCTATTGCTAAATAGTTCAATATGTTAAAAGTATAATCATCTTGATTTAACTCTCATTCTTTCTCTTTCTTTCTTTTTTCATCTTTTCATTGTGTTTGATAGAAACAGATTAGCGTTATAGCTTCCGAACGTTTGCCCCTCTCTCTATCTTTCCCCTACTCTTTCTTTCTTATTATATTTTTTTTTCTGTGTAGCATGTCCTTTTTCTTCCTTTCTTTTTTTTTTTTTTTTTTAAGATCTTTAAGTGAGCACTTCTGAGACAAGGTAATTCGGGAGCGGAGCGGATGAAGGACGTGATCGTAGAGTACCGAAACAGAAATTCCGCTGGGCGAAACATGTAAAGGAAGCCGGAAGTTTACTCACTAAAAGCAAAAATAACAATGACGAAAATAGGCCGTCCCTAAGACTTTATGACTTTTATGTTATCCAAAAGATGACCACAAACGCACAAGGTATATCCTCACTCGTCGAACACTGGATGCCGTCTTGAGCAGGGCTTCTCATAGCCGGCCTGTCGGACCGGTGCACGTCTGTGGAGTACTACCTGCCCATCCGCAGGTGTCACAAATGATCTTTTAAAAGATTGTATTGTTTTATATCCTCACTCGTCGAACACTGGATGCCGTCTTAAGCAGGGCTTCTCATAGCCGGCCTGTCGGACCGGTGCACGTCTGTGGAGTACTACCTGCCCATCCGCAGGTGTCACAAATGATCTTTTAAAAGATTGTATTGTTTTATATCCTCACTCGTCGAACACTGGATGCCGTCTTAAGCAGGGCTTCACATAGCCGGCCTGTCGGACTGGTGCACGTCTGTGGAGTACTACCTGCCCATCCGCAGGTGTCACAAATGATCTTTTAAAAGATTGTATTGTTTTATATCCTCACTCGTCGAACACTGGATGCCGTCTTAAGCAGGGCTTCTCATAGCCGGCCTGTCGGACCGGTGCACGTCTGTGGAGTACTACCTGCCCATCCGCAGGTGTCACAAATGATCTTTTTAAAAATTGTATAGTTTTATATCCTCACTCGTCGAACACTGGATGCCGTCTTGAGCAGGGCTTCTCATAGCCAGCCTGTCGGACCGGTGCACGTCTGTGGAGTACTACCTGCTGATCCGCAGGTTTGGGTTGTTTTGTTTTACGGCATATCAACCTCAGTGGGTCATTTAATGCCGATAAAGTTTTGAAATAAATCAATTCTTAATGGATAATACAAGTTTTTTATAAATACATTTTTCTATTTAACCCATAGATGGGACCCTAACAGGTACTACCACTCTGTGGGAGTGGACCAGGGAGCAATGGTAATGAAGGGGTGCTCCACATTTCCCAAACCTCCAAAACTGGAACCTCACTATCAGATAGAGTTTAACGTCATTCCCAGGACATGTAGACCCGCAGCCACCGCCTTCTAGCACCCATATGATAAAAAGGGGTTGGGGCTTGCCATAAGGGCAATAGGGTTGGGAAAATCATATAGGTGCTAGGGCTTGACGTGACCAGCCGATTGATCGGAGGGGGCCTCTCCGACCGCCCGTCTAGCCCAAGTTAGGGCCAAAGTGGAGTATTACATGTCATGAACTGCTCGTCCACCTGGGCTCTATCCTTAAGCATCACGGGTCGCCACCCACAGCCAACAGGTGGCCCCATTGGGGGAGTCTTACCCCTCTGCAGAGGTGCAGTCGGTGCATTCTAACGCCCCAGCCAACAGGGCGGCGATCTGCAGGTGTCACACATGATCTTTTAAAAAATTGTATAGTTTTTAAGTACGACAGCTGTATATATAAACTATAATTTGAAATCTATTATCATACTAAAGCTGAGTGAATCAACTTTTGTTTCCTAAAGTCTTTTTTACTGTTTAGTTTAATGACACGAAAATTACACTAAATTATTTCTTACTTTTAGGATTGAATTCTGTTTTAAAAAAATAATCCTTTTTTATTAGTTCTAATTAGTTGTAATTTGCACTTATGTAAAAAAAACCCTCACCAATCTCTTAATTTACTTCCTGCCTATCACTTTCTTCTCCTCTATGTATCTCTTGACTACCTCCTCATTATATAATGTTAGTTTCTTTGGGAGAGAGAGAGAGAGAGAGAGAGAGAGAGAGAGAGGAGAATTTGAAATGTAATTCTATGTTAAATTTCACAAGCAGCAACCCGTAGCTTAAATTAGGTCAAACATTCCCTTAGAAAGCTTACAAAATGATTTTAATGTTGTGTCCAGCCGTATTTATTTATCTTAAAAAATTTTATTCACTTTGCTGACTTTTCCCTAATCTCAATTATCTACCCAGAGCTTAATGGGTGACCAAATGGGTCACGTTTTATCTAGTATATTTCTAAAAATATCAACTTGGTTCATTTTCCGTTCTTTACCACGATGGCTATTTTACCATCTTTTTGCCTATGTTGCTTTATAAAAACCTAATTTCCTTTTTGTATATTTCAGCACAGCAACCTTGATCTCCAATGAGAAGGGCAGCTATTGAGTACAAGTCCTCACAACTTATCGAAACAAACCTAACATACGTAGCACACTCTTCTATTAAAGACAAGACTTGACAAATTAACAAATAAGAAGCAGTCTCACTGTTCCCATTGACTATACACTGGGGGGGGGGTAGTTTATATTGATGATATATTTCTGTATTAAATAATATTAAGAATTCTGAGGTGGGGGTTATCGTCCTTGTCTACAAGCCTCTGTATCGAACCAACCAATCACGAGCCAGCATACATTGGCGGCAAGGCCAAAGAGACAATTTCTTTCCCCCTCTTCTGATTCAGCCTTCAACGGAGACAGACCTCAAAAAAGGGTCGCTCCCTCTTTTCTGCTCGCCCAGCACCGGAGTCAGACGTCAAAATAGAACGTCTATCATATCCAGCAAACTATCAGATGACCGTAACTAAGGGACTTCGATAACCAACCCTACCTCAGGACTTTCAGTTAAGTGGACAAATTATAAACATTTGTGCAGATAAACCAAAAAGTCTGCAACCCTATTATCGCGACTCCTACTTCGCCGCTTATATCTTTTCCAAAGTTTATGAACGACTTTTCGTCTCACGTAGTCTAACTCCCTCTGGCATAGAATAACAAACACCGTAGATAAGGTAATCTCTTTATTCCTCTCACCAGAAAGTGTAAAAAACTGAAATAGGAAAGAAAACAGGTTTATAGAACGAGCCACAACACAGGGGATGGTACAATGTCTGAACAAGGCAATGGATGGGTGTTAATAGAAAAACTGAGGCAGTTCATAGATAAAGACAGTGAAATAATAATGACACACGATAACACCACCAAACAGGCTTAGAAGTTAAGAAAGGTACAAACGAGGGGGGCAGAGTCTATGAGAGAAAGTCAATCGAGCGACAAGGAGTGAACATTACAAAATCTTTCTTAGTGTACAAGGTTCAGCGAAACGTCAAATAATATAGTCAGATACACAAGGTAAAAGTCTATTACAAAATTTAATAAGAAGGTTACTGAGAGTCAAGTGACGTACCTGTTCTCTTTAAGGAAGAACACAGAAAAGGAATTGAACGCGTGTGGATAAGCCTTGAATTTACCGCTGAATAATGGTAGCCGGAAAAGGGCGGTGAACATGCAAGAATAGTCCCGTTTAGAAAAAACACACAGTTGGTCTAAGGGACGTAACTCTTACCGCAGAATCGTGAATACAAGCCGAGACACCTATTGTTTTATATCTGTAATACATGTCGTTTATTCGAATGCTAGTTGTTTGGTTATTCTTTAACTCTTAACCTGTCTGCCACTCTCGTGGTTAACTTCATACTTTGCAATCTTTGAGTACAGTCACGCATTATCTTCGTTTTTATTTTATAATAAAGCTAATTTTAACATGCCTGCATTTATACGTTTTATTCGAAATTTAAGAAATTATTTAATTTTATACAACGGTTCGTATATTGATAAAAAAAATGTCAACCGATCCACTTCCAGAAGCACTGGTCTAGAGCAGGCATGTCAAACTGGGTAGCCCCCAAGAAGGGCCACGTGGATTACACATGTATGTCACGAGGACCGCATGGATTACATATGTCTGTCATGAGGGCCACACATGACGTCTTTATATCCTTCTTCTACATTAACAGAATAAAGTGATAATTGCTATCATTAATTTATTTGTTATCAACTAAAAGTAAATGAATACATATCTAAAAAACAAAAAAACATTTTTCTTAAAAAGAAAAGAAAAATGAATATTACTGACCAAGTTCAAATAATAAAACGTACAAGTGTCATTATCACTTTTAATTATAGATATGTGTTGATTCTGTGGCGTTACTTTCGTATTTACCTGGAGAGTTGTCTGCCCGTTTAGTTCGCTGGTTCCCGCTAGGGGCCTTTGATATTTAAGCGGCTGATTTGAACGTCTCTTCCTCTTTTCCTGTTGCTCGACCCACGAGACACCACTATGGGTTAGACTCTGGTCTACCCCCCTCTTGTTAGGGCTTTGGCCCCCCCCTTACATTACTGTAAGTGATTCACACAGCATGGACTATTCCTAGTCTCATGTCTGTTGCTTTTATGTTTATCTTTTTACCATTCATGAATGTGTCATTATCTCTACTTCTGTATGTATGTTTATGTACACCTCTATGTATTATGTACCCTGTTAATTCTTGTGCTGTATATAAAATGTTTTGTCTATCAACCTTTGTCGGAGTTTTATATCAAGTATTATTACTTTGAATCTTACAATTCCAAGCAGGAGAAGACAAGAGGAAAGACTCACTCCCTTTTATTGACTGTGTTAGCCTTCTCCTTCCGCAACTCAAAGGAAGAGGTGAGATTCAATACGTTGATAGCAGACTCTGTTTCTTAACAACACATTGCCCAACTGAAAATAAACGACCGTTTTTGGACATGAATCTTTGGAAAAAAAATGTTAAAATCCTGGGGTACTGTAAAACGTCATTGGAAAGTGCAGCCTGTGTGCGGTCAGTACATGTGCTTGCCGAGGGCCGTGTGCAGCCCGCGGGACACATATTTGGTACACCTGGCCCAGAGAACATACCAAGAGTGATAGAGGGCGCGAGAGAGTCAAAGGAATCCGTGCTGTCGGCATACTTTGATAATGATAACATAGATATAATTTGGATTTCTCAGGCAATTTATCTAGAGAAAGGTTAGATATTTTTATAGACTCTATCATTAAGTGCAACATTTTATCTTATAAAAAAATTCATTATTCATCAAAAGAGAATTACACGTGCTATTCATCATCATCATGACTTGGCTTCGTGAACAAAGATTAACTTTTGGTCATCCTTAACTTTTTCCTCGTAAACTCCTACCATAAAATAAACTGAACCCTCATTAATATTTATATAAATATTTAATATATAGGTTAATTGATTATTAATAATAGACGTTTTTGCGTCAAAAACGGGTAAAGAAGAACAATTTCCTCGTAAATTCCTCCGCCCTGTCGGCTGGGGCGTTAGAATGCACCGACTGCACCTCTGCAGAGGGGTAAGACTCCCCCAATGGGGCCACCTGTTTTCTATAAAGATAAGAGTCTGAATAACTATATCAAAAGATTTGTATGATATTCAAGGCAGTAGTTTTTGTAGAAAAAAATCATGAATTCTGAAAGAGCTAGCAAATGTCATAATATTATTTGAAAACTTTTTCTTTTGCTTTTTTTAATTGATATGTTCTATATTCTATTAAATTGTCAAGAAAAAAAAATTTTTTTTCAAGAAATTAATTTTTAAGAGATTTTTAATCTTTTATGTGCTTTAATAATCTTTTTCTTTTAATGTTTAAAAATCTTTTTTGTGTGTACAAATCGAATATTTCACTAATATCTAAATATAATATAACACTGAATTTTAGAATTCAGGTGAACTAAAAATTTGTCCGATCTACGATAATTAATATTTTTAAGAGAATTTAAGAATGTTTTTATTGGTGAATAGTAATGTTTGATTCTTATAATCTACGGAAGAGCAAAACTGACAATATTTGTAATACTTTTATTGTCTTTTCTTTGGTTCAGTTACACTATAAGTTCAACTAAAAAAAATATTCCGGAGTTATTCTGAAAGTACCACAAAAAAAAAAATCTTTCAAAAATCGTTGAAAACCAATAATCGGTTATTGAATATGCACAAGAAAACCATTATGTCGAATACAGCCATCCGTACAGTTAAATGTATAATTGTCAAAGAGAGATAATATGTAAATTTACATTCCCCGTTTCTACATAAAAATCACCCTTTTGCAAGTTAAACGAACTGTTTTTATTTATTTTTTCAAGATAACAGTGTAATTTTTCCCAAATGGATAATTTGATATTTGATTTAACTGTTTGTCTTTGTAACAACTCTGTATGATCGTTACTTTTGTTTTTGCGGGATTTTTAAAAAACAAAGTTAAAAAATATTTACTTTCGTTTATTCAATATGGCCTAAACTGATCACGTGACCCGATTTTGGGTAATCAAGGACTATTTGCTCGTAAATTCCTACCAGAAAAATAAACTGAACCCCCATTTTATGTCCGTGTTTTTGCAATAAATGTTTTATTTTTCTTGCACCCGTTATGTCACAATACTAAATATATTTCCTTTATTTATTTTAATATTCACTTCAATGTGTTTTTTATTTTGTGAGAATGCTTTGTTTTAAAGTGGGGTCTCGTTTTTACACTTCAACTTTTTACTCGTAAATTCCTACCATAAAATGCCCAAGCCTAATTTTATGGCAGGAATTTACGAGTAAAAAGTTGAATATTACTTTTTGTTGTTGTTATTTCTTTTCTTTTTGGCTTTGCTACTCTAAAATAAAAACGTCAGATTTTAATCATCATCGACGAAAAAACAAAATTACGGTCATAAAAGGAGGATCCAATTTATGCCTAAATTGTAAAACGAGCCCCCACTTTAAAACTAAACATTCTCACAAAATAAAAACTTTTAGAATATGCACATTGAAATGAATATTAAAATAAATAAATAAAATATATTTTGTATTGTAAAATAACGGGTGCAAGAAAAATAAAACATTTAATACAAAAACATGGACATAAAATGGGGGTTCAGTTTATTTTATGGTAGGAATTTACGAGCAAATAGTCCTTGATTACCCGATTTTGTATATATATATATATATATATATATATATGGTATTAAATAACTCACAGAGTTGATATGCCGTTAAAGCAAGTCAAAACAAACAACACCAGTCGATCAGCGACCTTCATTCAGTCGTGTGCCAAGTGAACCAGAAAGTTGTCCAGTACAAATGCCTGACTCACGACGATATGACATAGCCAAATATGGGCATCGGCAAATTGACATTATCTTTTCATATCACACAGCAAGGTGATCATTTTCAACTATCCAGAACAAATGTGCCATAAAAGGTAAAAAAAAAAGCAATAATTTCAAAACCCAAAGATCAGTTCAAGAGGGGCTACTTTCATCAGCCGATGAATCATGCTTTGCAATTATGTAAAGGATTATTTTTAATAAAAGCGAGGTGTTGCCGATCTGTTTTCATTCCTTTTATGGAAACACACACACATACACACACACACACACACACACACACATATATATATATATATTATATATATTATATATATATATATGGCTGAACTTGCACAAAGGTGTCAAAATTAGATTGACCCAGAAAAAACAGAACCCAATTTATTTATTTATTTTCCCATTAAACTAACCTTAAACCTCAACCCTAACCCTAACCCCTAAGCCTAACCCTAAACCTCCCTATTTAAAATTAACAGTTTTATCACAAAATTTGTGGGTTCTATTTTTTCTGGGTCACCGGTATACAGGGTGACCCAGAAAAAACAGAACCCAAATTATTTATTCATTTTCCCATTAAACTAACCCTAAACCCCAACCCTACCTCTAATCCAAACCCTAAACCCTAAACCCAAACCCCCATAGTTAAAATTAACAGTTTTATTACAAAATTTGTGGGTTCTGTTTTTTCTGGGTCACCCTAATTTTGACACCTTTGTGCAAGTTCAGCCATATATATATATATATATATATATATATATATATATTGAACCCTGAAGATTCTCACTACTGTACTATTAGTTTCATGCTTATGCAATCGTCTGAGGATTGCATAAGCATGAAACTTATGGTAACGAGATATTAATATCCATAATATAATATATTATTTGATTGTAATTCTGCTCTGCTATTTTAGCATTGAGCACCTTTATATACTAATACTTTTCTCATTCATTCTATATTCCTTATATATACTAGCAAATATATGCACCCTCCGGGTGCAAGTATTTAAGTTTTAATGTAATAATATATTATATTAAATTAGAAAGGCTAATGAAACTAAATAAGAACACAGATAAAAGATTTTAACCGAAAAATAGAACAACTGAAACTTACTCTTCCATTACTCCGTCTTTCATTGTTATTTTTTCTAATTTAAGTATTTAGTTAAAAGAGGAAGTAAAGAATAAAATGACAGTTATCTTTTTCTTGTTAATGGATTTCATTAAGATTCATTGAAGAGATTTTTGCTCATATTCATTAAAATAAAACCAAACAGTTAGAAATCAATAATACTAATCACATATTTATTAAAATCATATTTTTAATATCAATATGCAAATTAGCCTTCCCGTTCACACAGTAAACCACTATTTTGTTGTATATATAAATACAATTGCATGTTATCAGTATGTAGATATGGTCAACAGTATTAATAATGTAAAACAATTTTATTAATAATTGAGGTTTAAATAAAAATGCAATCATGGAGAATGTGATGTCAATAACTAAGGGAATTGTGACTTGAGTAGTAATATAGTTTCGGTTACAGACAGAAAAACACACAATCTCCATTATAATAAGATATATATATATATATATATATATATATATATATATATAATTTGAGTTTTTTTAAAAAAAATAAATGCTTATTATAGACAGCTACCCAGGTTGTCTTGTTCGGTCGCAATCATTAGGCTGTCAAATTAGATCGTTTTGATAGTATTCAATATAATATAATATAGTAATGATATTAAAATAAAGTATAATTAGATCTTATGTCAAATTAGATCTTATTTGAAGATCCTTTCTTGATGTTATATTCTGGACTGCAAATAACGTCTTTTGCTTTTGTGGACGCTATTACGCTTCGGATTTTTAAATGTTCAATTTTTTCAAAAATTGCATTTTTTATAAAAATGCTAAAGAAGTTACCTCCCTTTAGTTATTAAATATAGAAAATTTTTCTTTTGAAAAATTAAAAAAAGAATTAATTCCGTATGTTAAAAGATGTATGTATTTTCAAAAAACAATTTTTATATTTATATATATGGTAAAGTTTTTTGAAATTTTTCAATATAATTTAAAGGTGGATGGTGGTGTTCATTTGTCGAAAATCCATTCTTTTATTGAATTATACGTCCAATATCATATTTGATAATGTCAGTAAGAGTTTAGATTTTAAAAGTTTTTCTTAGATGGTAAAGTCCTGTTGTTGCATAGGGCTCTACTCAGGCCACAAAATCGTACATGTCATATACTGTTGCTGGGTCGTATGTGTTAGTAATGGAGTATAAAGATTCACACGTAGACATATGTAGTAGTAAGACTTTTAACGTTTATTTAATTCCCCTCGTGGTGGGTGCGTGTGGGTGGACGAGCTGGACAACGGCGCTACGAATGTTGCAGGCTGGCGATCGGGGGGTGAACGGGGTGGGCGAGCATCACTGCCCGCTCGACGGTCAGACACCTTGTGCTCTCTTCGCCGTCTCCTCGGGTCTCCTTGGGCTACCTGATGACCTGCTTAAATACTGACGACCGCCCACACATTCTTTTGTTCCTTGATTGGAAGTCCTTTCTCTTTGTTCAAATTCGCGTTTGTCCAGATGAGTCCTTTGTCACACCAGACCCTCTGTCTACCTTTAGACATTGTCTTCTCAGTTCAATTTTCCTTTGTCTTTTCGACTTCCCGCGCAAAACAAACAGTCAATCTGCAACACTGTGAATTAATTTCATTTAACGAAAATCCATTCTTTTGTTGAATTATATATCAGTATTATATTAGAAGATTTCAATGTAAATTCAGATTTTTTTGTAAAAAATTGTAGAATTGTTTTTCAGAGTGGATGTTGAGTTTCTCTTATCCATGCATTTAGGAAAAATTCTTCGCAGAGGTTACACGCACGTTGCGTCTTTTGTTTACAGGACATGGGACTTTGCCCCCACAGGCATTCCGTGTACCTGATACACGAGGGTCTTTCCAGTGACTTTATTCTATATTCAGACGCACTCAATATTTTACCTGTAAAATTTTATGTAATTAGGACATTTATTCTATGTCCATTGTATAAACCTTTCTTATTTCTCTAAATTTTTTAGATGTATTACCTGCAGAGGGGTAAGACCCCTACCACTAAAAAAAGGGGGGTGTACTGGGATTGATACTAAACTGCAGCTGGTGGTAAAGCTCCAGTTCTGGAGATATGTGAAGTGTTCCTTCATTACCGTTACTCCCTGGTCCACTCTGATCCGGAGAGGTGGTACCTGTTAGGGCCCTTTCGGGATTATTTCCCTTACCTGGCACGATTTTTTTTCGTTAGGCAGCTAGGAGTCGTTGCGGCTGGTAGTATAAAATGCAGTACCGCCAAAATCAAACCCTCTTTTCTCTTAGACTCTCCGGTCGTCAGAGGTGACACACCAGTTGTGTCCCCCTGTCCATCAGGACTGGGAGCATTCAATGTACTTGTTACATGAGAGCTTCTTCGCCCTCAGGCTTCGCAGAGGTTACACACACGTTGCGTCTTTTGTTTACAGGACAGGGGACTTTGCCCCCACAGGCATTCCGTGTACCTGATACACGAAGGTCTTTCCAGTGACTTTATTCTATATTCAGACGCACTCAATATTTTACCTGTAAAATTTTATGTAATTAGGACATTTATTCTATGTCCATTGTATAAACCTTTCTTATTTCTCTGAATTTTTGAGATGAGGCTTGATAATTAGTATTATTTGGATTATTCGGACTATTGTCTTCATCTTTATTGTTATCTACACTATTTCTCTGAATTTTTGAGATGAGGCTTGATGATTACTATTATTTGGATTATTCGGACTATTGTCTTCATCTTTATTGTTATCTACACTATTTCTCTGAATTTTTGAGATGAGGCTTGATAATTAGTATTATTTGGATTATTCGGACTATTGTCCTCATCTTCATTGTTATCTGTACAAATAATCCAAATAATACTAATCTTTTCTTTTATTCTTTTAACTTGTTTGTATTACTTCACTGGTTCTGGAGCAAAGATGGTTACAGCTCTAGAGAGAAAAAAATTAAAAAGGAAGGTACACACC
Organism: Doryteuthis pealeii; assembly: GCA_023376005.1. Taxonomy (NCBI): domain Eukaryota; kingdom Metazoa; phylum Mollusca; class Cephalopoda; order Myopsida; family Loliginidae; genus Doryteuthis; species Doryteuthis pealeii. Next base: position 90,170,489 of record CM042160.1, on the reverse strand, counting down.
ATTAGGTGCTCACTTAATCAAAATGAACTTCAATTTTGAACCATCTTTAAAACAATTAGTGGCCTTATTACTTTCATTGGTCCACGATTGAATGTAATTATCATGATTTGCCCCAGGTAAATTTTGAACTTATCAGTTGCCCTCTATTAAGAATTCTGGGGTATGGGGTTATCGTCCCTTGTCTGCGAGCCTCTGTTTCAAACCAAACAATCATGAGCCAGCATACTTTGGCGCCAAAGCCAAATATGCAGACTCATGCCTCTTCTGTACCAGCAACGAAAGGGAACGGACCGAACAAAAGATCGCTCCTACTATTCTTCAACAAAACTGAAGTCGGACGCAAACAGAAGTCCATCTATATCCGAACTATATCAGAAGGCCGTAGCAAGGGGCTCCGTTAATACCCCATATCCCAGGATAAACAGCTAAGTGACAATTATATACATATTTATATACATATTTATATACATATTATATATTTGTGCAAACGAAATTAAAGTTTGCAAGTTCTATATCTAATACAAGTCTTTTATTCATATTCACATTCTGTCGTTCGTTTTACTTCTTTAACTCTTAACCTGTCTGCCACATTTGCGGTTAACTCCATACACAAATTCGGAGTACTGCCGCTAGTACTATTTTCTTTATACCTCTGGATAATTTTCATCTTCCTGCTGAGACAATAGATGACCTAAGTGGTGACCAGCGATTATTTTTTGAATATTCTGAAGGCATTTCTTGAGGGAAAGGGAACCCTAGATTTGCTGCTTAGAAGATTGGATCTCTGAATCAAGCAAGATGGCTAACTTTAGTCATCAGGTTAATGTGCTTATTGAGCAGAGTGGCCTATCCACCAGAACTTTCGAATGAATTAGGCGCCATTATTCAATTTGTAATTCAAGTGTATATGTGAGGATTATAATAACAATCTCAGAGGAGCCATCAGACAGGAAGAATCCCCTGGTCATGCGTAGAAAAAAAAGGACCAACTTCCTGGCGCCAACAAGAAATCTCCCCTTCATTCCAACTCAGGCCTTGACTGGGATCAAACGCTACAACTGAACAGGAAGAAATTCCACTCCACAGCGTAGCTATGAATATAGAATAAAAGTCTGAAACCTAACAATGCCTGTTGTCTTTGTCTCTTCCTTTTTTCCTTTCGTAATTTCCTTTTAGCCTGACAACTCACAAGAAAGAAAACGACATGTAATGGGATTTAAAAGAAGAAACCAGCGAACACATGCCAAAACGATGTGGGGATTGAAATAAAAATTTTAAAAAAAAAAACTCCATGAGCCTTCACCGGAATAAACATCCACGCATGTGCGAGAAAAAGGACCCACTTCCAACCTCCAATAGAATCTCTCGGCTTTTCTATAGTTTGGGCCTTAACCGTGTCTAGTTGCTACTACTGGCCAAGGAGATATTCCCTTGTCACGTGGTGGCTATGACCGGTGAATAAAACCTAAGTCATAAAACCACCTTCTGTCTTTGTATCTTTCCTTTCATTCTTTGAATTCCTTTCTTTTCGGCGCGACTACCAAATTATTTAATGATATTTTTGTGCAGTTGTATTGATTCAAACAAGTTTATATTTTTTGTTCATATCGTACAATAATTCAAAATGTGCTTTGGTTTAGTAAATTCCTACCATAAGATTATGCTTGCCCATCATCTGAAATGAACTTAATTGTTATTAAGAACACATTTTATGATATTTTTTGTGTTAAAGCATGCAGTTGTATTGATTCAAACAAGTTTATATTTTTTGTTCATATCGTACAATAATTCAAAATGTGCTTTGGTTTAGTAAATTCCTAGCATAAAATTATACTTGCGCCTTATCTGAAATGAACTTAATTGTTATTAAGAACACATTTTGAATTATCGTACGATATAAACAAAAAAATACAAACTTGTTCGAATCAATACAACTGCATGTTTTAACACAAAAATGTCATAAAATGTGTTCTTAATAACAATTAAGTTCATTTCACATAATGCGCAAGCATAATTTTATGGTAGGAATTTACTAAACTAAAGTTCATGATTACCGAAGAATGAATAAAACAAAACGTCTTCGGCATAAAATGAGCCAATGGGTTGACATGCCGTAAAATCCAACCAACCAACCGTAATGTAACTTAAGTTGCCAATCAAACCAAGTTTACGGGATCAGTGAGTCAACCATTGGTAATAATATCGGCTGGCCTTCACCGGTGACAAGAAGAAGAAAACTTTCCGAACTTAATCCAACGAGCGCGAGAAAGAGGGGGAATTGAAAACGACAACAGAAAGATCTAGACCAATCCTTAATTCTATTTATATCAGTGATGAAATCTTTTAGTTGATTAATAAATTTGTCTCGTCTTTCCGCTCCACATTTGCGTTTGCAGCAGGCAGAGAAGCACTTATCAGGACAGAAAAGTACTAAACAACTTGTTTACAGTTAAAAAAAAAACAGTTATGTATCTATTTGGAGAGATATACATCCCCAACTATCTGTTGATTGCAGTTGCTGTAATCTTCAGCCTTTATTTGTAAGTATATTTTTATTTACTTTAATAAAAAAAAAGCAACAACAAACAACGAAAAGAGGCCAAACATTAACAAAAATGAATAACAAAAAGAGAAAAAAAAAACCCCAAAAAACCAAGGAATGTTTTTGTATTTTGTTCTTTTTGTTATTTTTAATTATTGTTCTTTTTTGTTTTTTTAATAATTGATTAATTGTTCTTTTTGTTGTTTTTAATAATTAATTAACCTATTTAATATATAGGTTAATTAATTATTAATAATAGACGTTTTTGGGTCAAAAACGTCTATAGTTTATAGATGTTTTTTTTATAGTTAGTAAGTAAAAACTTTTTTAAATTATTAAGAAAACTTTTTCCTTTCGTGATCTAAACCTGAAAAAAGCTTATTTTTACACAAATGAAGACAGAAAAAAAAAATTAAATCAAATTAAAAAAATAAAAATAAAAATCGCAAATTTTTATTTTTTAGCATTCAAAAAAGAAAACCAACTTTTACTGCGACTTGCCAGTTTCTGAAAAAAAAATGACCCTCAAACTTTTGCCTTTATTTTTATTTTTATTATTTCATAAAGAAGAGGATGAAAATACATAATGATTGGGGTGTGAGAAAAAACTATCAGGAACCAAATAGATATTTGTAAATAAAACCAAAGCTATAGATTCCTTGTTGGTAAGTCAGATATAGTTTCGATTATATTGTCAACAAGAAGAACCCAATTCTAAAATAATGGATATTTTTTCTTCTCAACAAATCGCTAGAATAGAATTTTAAAAAAACAAAAACAAAACAAAACAATGTTTACGTATCACGTGTACGTAAACATTGTTTTGTTTTGTTTTTTTAAATATATTTTTTATTGTTTACTAAACAATAAAAAAATATTCCGAAAAAAATTTCCGATTTTTTTTTTTTTAAGCGGGACCCTATCTTCATTTGTAAACATAATTTTTCCTCTTCATAAAAAAAAAAAAAAAAAACAAGAAAAAAAAAAAAAAATCAATCATCCCTCCGATGTTTTTATTTTCAAAGAAAAATTTGAATCAAATATTTTGTTTACATTAAACAACTTGAACTTTACGTAATTTTAAGTAGATTGAAAAATAATACGATTAATTGAATATTGTTTACTTTTTGTGTGGGGCAGTTTATGGAGATTTTAACTTTTAATAAGTTAAAAGACAATACTAACTGAGTGTGATTGAATATCATTTATTTTGACAAAACTTTGTTGGGGGTGACGTTACGTTGAGTTCTACTTTTTAAAAAGGGAATTTTTACTATCACTTTTTATTTATTTATTTATCTATTTTTTTTTTTAAAGATCTGGTCGAAATAAAGTGCTCCGTTATTTTATTCTATTTTATTTTGTTGAATTACTTTAAAAATGAAAATGATATCATATATATAATATATAAGATTGTCATTTGTTTCTTTAAGTAATTTAACATAATAAAAGGTGGTGGTAAAAATTCCCTTTTTTAATGTTGTTACTCAATCGTAACGTCACTGCCAACAAAGTTTTGTAAAAATAATATTCATTCACTCTCAGTATTAATAACTTTAATTTATTAAAAGTTAAAATGTCCATACCAACAGCTTTCTCATTGACAAATATTCATGAAAATTGGTGAAGCCACTGCCATCTGATATCTTCAACTCCTCTGTTATCTCACGCAAATTCAATTTACGATCGGTCAAACGAGTTTGTGGATTTTTTTTGTGTTTTTCGGGACAACTGCTAATTTTGGGTGACCTGAGCGTTCAGCATCATTTGTGTCTGTACGAAAGGTACCACAAATTTCCCCTGTGAAATCCTATATTTTACACAATGAAGCTTGCGTAAAGATTAATATTATCTTGAATTTTTTTGTCCATCCAAAAGAAGAAACATTAAAAAACTCATGATGATTTTAACAATTTTTTCAATTTAAGGAAATAATGAAAATTATGAACGAAAAACAACGTTTACATTTTTGCACCATTAAATCAATTGAAATTTAACCTAGCCAAAAACAAGTTATGACTAGAGGCTTTTTAAAAATTCTATGAAAAATCAATTAATAGTCCGATTTTCACGAAAATTTCCATAATTGCTTACCTTTTGATGAAAATATGCCTGAAATAGTTTTTTCTTAAAATATATTAGGGGAAATATTTTATTTTATGAAATATTAAAAAATGATTTTTTCCTTTTTTTCTATAAAGATAAGAGTCTGAATAATTATATCAGAAGATTTTCCCAAGTTTCTATGCGAGAGCTTTTTAGTAAAAGAACCATGAATATAGAATTCTGCTAAAAAATATCTAAAGAAACTGACAATGTCGTAAAAAACGGACTGTTTTACTTATTTTTCAAGATAACAGTGAGTGATTTTCCCCAGTCGGATAATTTGATCTTTGAATTAACAGTTGTTTTGTTTTTTTTGTTTTGTTTTTTGTAACAAATCTTTATGTTCGTTATTTCTTTTTTTGTGTGATTTTTAAAAAAAAGTTAAAAAAATATTTACGTTTCTTCCTTCAATATGGCCTAAACTGATCACGTGACGTATTTTGGTGGTACCTACTGTACGAGTGCGTTTAAAGTCAGCATACCACCTCTTAACCATTGTTTCCGATGGAGCAGAGTACGAATAACACTTATCAAGTCATTTGCTTGAACAGTATTTTCCCTATCAGAAAGCAATGTTTTATCAACACACGAAATTGAGATTTTTCCATTGTTTTGAAAATTTGCAACAGTATCTTCACTTAAATAACTAATTTGTGAACTAATAATCTGATTGGGCTCAAATTTTGACACATGCCATTTGAAGGTTAGTACTTTATAAAAATCATATGGATTT
>CM042160.1:90155108-90162608 GCA_023376005.1 Doryteuthis pealeii | reverse complement strand
GTATTTTTAGTGACACAGTTACGGATGATATGACTGTGAATTGAGGGGCGTATATTTTTACCATAATTTACCGGACAGATGTTAGTGGAATATGAAATGAAGTCCAGTGTATATATTAGGTATACCCAAAATGAGACTAAACTGCGTTTTTGACAAAATGACTTTAGCACCCCCCCCCCCCAATTTACCAAAAATCAGGAAATTATCAGATTTTAATGAAATTTTCAGTGTTTATTTATCAATGAATGATCTTTATAATCCATTATTTATTTTATTTCAAAAATTTCAAAACTTTCTAATTTTTTTTTAGATCACTTTTTGACCCCCCCCCCCCGTATGTTGGGGGCGTAACATTTTTTGAGTTGTTCTTATAGTTTTCTAATTACAGTATAAATAAAGAGATAAAAGACCGAAGTTATGAATAGGAACCAAAAAAAAAAAAAGTATCGAAAAACGAAAAATAAAATGTAAAAAAATAGTAAATAATTAATTTTTTGGAGATTTCTTTTTTACTCATTACGATAATTATTTAATTGGCTATTAAAATATCGATGTATAATTTTTTCTTTAATAATAAAGAAAAAATTATACATCGATATTTTTTCTGCTTAAAAAGGGGGGGGGGCATTTTCAATTGAGTTTTTCTTCAAAAAGTATACTTTGATGTAATAAAATAATGTTTGCATTAAATAGATATTTATTTCTAGAATCTAAAAATATAACAGTTTAAACTTAACATCAGGCTTTTTATATTTTAAATGAATTTTATATATTAATTTTTCATAGCAAAAATACTAAATTAAAGTTTTGAAATAAAATAACTGATGCATTATAAAATTCATTAATTGATAAATCAATACCGAAAATTTCATTAAAATTGGATAATTACCTGATTTTTGGTGAAATTTTTTGCAATCGCGAATGTTACATTAAAATTGTAAACAAGCCAATAAAACCACTTAAAAAGAACCAAAAATGGCATTGGCAAACAAAATTGACCAAAACAAATCGTTTTAAATATATTAAAAAATAAATTGCTAATGTAATGATATTTTTCTTTTTTTAATGATGGTCATTATGTTACTACTTATCGATTTAGACAAAGTTTGACCTTAAATAATAGATTTAATTATTTTTAATTCGTTTTTAAAACTCGTAGCAGACGATTTTTTTTGGTATAGCTAGATAAATATATATATTTTTTTATTTCGGAATTAAGATCAATACTTTTAATAAAATGAAATTCTAAGGAAAACATAAATTGATAAGTTAATTTATTTAAAAGTTCTTTTTTAAAATTAAACAACAGCATTAATTGATGTTGTATAGATTTAAAGTTGTTGCGTAGTGATTCAGTTATACATAGGATCTGCCAAAATGTTGTCTCATTTTAAAAACAAATTAAAATTAATTGAATTGATTATTTAAGGTCAAAATTTTGTCAAAGTCCAAAAGTAGTAACATAATGAGCATCAGTAAAAAAAAAAAAAAAAAAAAAAAAAAAAAAAAAGAAAAATAATATCACATATTTAATTCATTTTTAATACAATTTAAACATTAAGTTAGGCTCAAAAATCTATAGAAAATAACAAAGGTTTACTTCACTTAAGCCATAAAAAACACGTTATTAAAAGTTACAAAAAAAACAACAAACTTATAATAGTTTCTTCTTATAAATCAATAACAAAAAACATTAATTACACTATGTACAGAAATATAAATAACTTTTTGATATTAATTTAAATAAAATGTTGTTTTTTTTGTTGTTCGAAAAAACAGAGAAAAACTAAAGAGTTAAAAAAAGAAATCTTGCATTTTTTCTTTACAAAAGTCAGCTGAGAACTTTTGAAAAATATGATGGCTTATCAGTGCCCAGATTGATAAAAAAAAAATTAAATTACCAAAAATCAGGGAATTATCTGATTTTGATAACATTTTCAGTGTTGACAACAAATTCTTTCTTTTAAATTATTGAATCGGTTCAAACTGATTCAATGGAAATAAATCAAAATTCTTTAAAATGAATATTTCTATTAGAGCCATCCATAGTAGAATCTTGAACAATTGTTTTGTACCTTATTAACAAATAAAATATGAAATTCCTAATTCTAAGTTTTAAATTTCGTATTTTTAGATTCTAAAAACAAATATTTATTTAATAGCAAGCTTACTTTAGTATTGTTATCTAATCATTTTTGGAGAAAGTGCAATTAAAAAGTTCGGCATCCCCTCACCCTTTTAGACAGAACAAATATCGATGTATGATTTTTTCACTGACATTCTAAAAGAAAATTACATACCAAAATATCAGAATAAAAACAAAAATCTCTAAAAAATGTTTTGTAGTTTTTTGTTTTTTACATTTAATTTTCAGTACTTATTTTCTACCAGAGTCTCTCCCTTAAATTTTTTTTGGTACTATTCGTAGAGTTCCGTCCAGGCCTCCTGCCTTAAAAAACGCTAGGCAGTGATATGTCAAAAGACAAACCCATCTATGAATGAAGTCCCTAGCTAAAGCGGTGCCTGCTGTATATGAAAAAAATAATTTGTTGATTGAAGGCATTTTTAACGACAAATTATTTTTTTTAGTAGTTTGAAGGCGTTAAAAGTAAGCCATATTTTAAAAAATATTGAGAAAAAAAACAACCAGCACTTTAAAAAATTTTTTAAAAATTAGATAATTCCTGATTTTTGGTAAATTGTTTTCAATTGAGGGTGTTAAATTTATTTTGTAAAATACGTCTATGAAGTCAAAATTGGCAAATCCTAGTTATACACTTTTTTTTGTCCACTGCGTTGTTATTTTAAGAGAATTGAAATTATAAACTTATCAAGTCCTATACTGGAATAAACTGAAAATTAATATTTGCTGATAATTTTGCCGAGTATTTAATGATATTTCTATTTCCGAGTAACAATAAAAAAAATAAGATAAAATAATAAAAACTTTAAACCGTCCTCTTTTGCAGTTCTGATGTGAAAAAAGGGAATAATTGAATGACTACACAACAACTTTAAATCTGTACAACATCAATTAATGCTGTCATTTATATATACTAGCAAATATATGCACCCTCCGAGTGCAAGTATTTATGTTTTAATATAATAAAATATGTTAAATTAGAAAGGCTAATGAAACTGAATAAGAATGCAGATAAAAAGATTTGGAACAGAGGGGGTATAATCGAAAAATAGAACAACTTTGAAACTAACTCTTCCATCAATTTCCATTACTCCCGTCTTTCATTGGTGAATTTTCCTAATTCAACTATTTAGTTAAAATAGGAAGTAAAGAATAATATAACAGTTATTTCTTCTTCTTAATGGATTTCTTTTAAGATTTATTGAGATTTTTGCTCATATTCAATAAGATAAAACCAAACAATTAGAAATCAATAATACTAAGCATATATTTATTAAAATCAAATTTTTAAGATCAATATGCAAATTACTCTTCCCATTCACATTGTAAACCGCTATTTTGTTGCATATATAAATACAATTGCATGTTTTTATAATGTAGATATGGTCAACAGTATTAATAATGTAAAACAATTTTATTAATAATTGAGGTTTAAATAAAATCAAATTATGGAGAATGTGATGTAAATAACAAAGGGAATTGTGACTTGAGTAGTGATATAGTTTCAGTTACAGACAGACAAACCCACAATCTCCATTATAATAAGATAGATATTTTAAAACTTCTAAATGAATTAACATATGTCATATTATTAAGTCATGTTTTCCTTAGAGTTTCATTTTTATTAAAAGTATTAATTCCAGTTGAGAAATTTAAAAAAATATACATAGGACTTCATTTCATATCTCTTATTATAATGGAGATTGTGGGTTTGTCTGTCTGTAACCGAAACTATATTACTATTCAAGTCACAATTTCCTTTAGTTATTTACATCACATTCTCCATGATTTTATTTTTATTTAAACCTCAATTATTAATAAAATTGTTTTACATCATTAATACTGTTGACCATATCTACATACTAATAACATGCAATTGTATTTATATATACAACAAAATAGAGGTTTACAGTATGAATGGGAAGGCTAATTTGCATATTGATCTTAAAAATGTGATTTTAATAAATATATGCTTAGTATTATTGATTTCTAATTGTTTGGTTTTATCTTATTGAATATGAGCAAAAATCTCGGATATAAATCTTAAAAGAAATCCCTTAACAAGAAGAAATAACTGTAATATTATTATTTACTTCCTATTTTAACTAAACAGTTTAATTAGGAAAATTTACCAATGAAAGACGGGAGTAACGGAAAATGATGGAAGAGTTAGTTTCAAAGTTGTTCTATTTTTCAATCATACCCCCTCTGTTCCAAATCTTTTTTATCTGCATTCTTATTCATTTTCATTAGCCTTTCTAATTTAACATGATATTTTATTGTATTAAAACTTAAATACTTGCACCCGGAGGGTGCATATATTTGCTAGTTCCACTAATATCTGTCCGGTAGACTATGGTAAAAATTACACCCCTGAATTTACAGTCTACCTGAATGAGTATTTTTAGTGAGACACTTATGGACGGTAAATATGCAGTTTACTTTATGCATTAAAAAAAAGTCATTAATCAAGGACATAAAACTCATTGAGGGTGTTCAAAATGGCTTTAATTTGAACCCTTAAATAACCCCTTATAATGCCTGAAAATCACAAATTTCATGATAATGCTCGGTGTGTGTTTTATTGAATTTACGTAAGGTACCCCCCTTATAGGTCCAGAAGAAATCACCTATTTTTGAAAGTATTCGAAGTGGTGATATCTTTGGTTTTTCTGGTAGATTTCAATGCGTAGAACTCATTAATGCCAAAAAAAGCAACCAATTTTAAGAATTGGCAGAGATATGAGCACTTTAATCACCTATTATATTGTCGAAAAAATTTCGATTTCGTTGAAATATTAGATATGGATTTAATCGGCTTAATTGATAGATTTTGATGCATAAAATGCATTGATTTCAAAAGAATCCCTTAATTCGAAGAATTGGCTTTAATTTGAACCCTTAAATAACCCCTTATAATGCCTGAAAATCACAAATTTCATGATAATGCTCGGTGTGTGTTTATTAAAGTTATGAATGATTTAAAAAAACCTTTTGTATGAAGAAGGACTTAGGAAGATTGACTTACCAAGTTTGGTTTATCGGAGAACAAGAGGTCTTTAAAATAAATAAATATACCCATGGATTTTATTCAACAAACTTTGATCTATTAAATGTTGCTCACAATATCAATACCAAGGGTCATGAATTAAAACTCTTAAAAAAATATTGGAAAACAAATGCAAGGCAAAATTATTGGCTGACTTGTGAAGACAGTCGGAAAATTAAAACGGAAAGTTTTTTGGTGGTACCCAATGACAGTTTAACTACAGTCTATGAATTAATATTTTGTGAATTGGGTTACGGTTTTAGGGGATTAAGGTTGTTTTTAATTACGTATTGCTTAAAAAATTTTTTAAAAACAAATTACTATACATTTAATGTTCAAAAATATTTTTTTAAACTAAGTTTAATTGAAATTATACATTGCAATACTAACACAAACAACTGTCTCAATAATAGATTCAATAATTAATTTCAATGGTTAATTAAATGTGTAGTAATTTGGGTTTTTTGTTGTTTATTTTTTTTAAGCAATACGTAATTAAAAACAACCTCATTGGGGACCACCAAAAAACTTTCCATTTTAATTTTCCGACCGTCTTCAGAAGTCAGTCAAATTATTTTAGTAATAGAGTGGTGAATACATGGAATAAACTACCATCCAATACATTTTTAGTCTTCATGGATGACCAGCATCTTCCCGGCCTGTAATATGACCTAACCTATTAACAAACCATTTCAACTGTAGTTATGCGGTAAATAAATATTTCCGTATTCAGTTAAACTAAATCTCTTTGTCTGTCCTCCTTTGTTTGATTGCGTCATTCAATTCTTTTTTTTTTTTTTTTTTGTGGGGTCGATGTCATTATCGGCTCTGTGACATGTTTATGATATGCCCGAAAACAACCAACCAACCTAATCTTTAGGCATAAAATAACCCTAGATGAATTGATATACCATTAAAATCAATCAATCCTATTTTAGTAAATCAAAGAATCTTTTCTTTTTCTAGCTATGGAAGAAGAACTTTTGGGATTTTTACTCCACATGGAATCAAAGGTCCAAAACCAACAGCTTTTCTGGGAAATCTCAAAGAAATGGGCTCGGCGGTGAGTATCTGAAAGTGTGTCTTTTTTTTTTTTCTTATATAACGACACAAAAAAAAAGAAGCACATCCATTTCTGAAAACCGTCTCTGAAGATAAAGTTTACTTTGAAATCGATAAGACAAAAAAACATCTTTTTGTTTTTATTTTTTATATGCATTGTAATTGTCTTCAAATCATTAATATATAATATATATATATATATATATATACAAATATATATGAAACTGAATCAGTTTTAGAATTATTGATACTAAAATATATCTAATATATATGTGTATATTCTGTTATGCACCCACACACGTTGGGGTCAACCAGTGTGCGCACACAGCAAGAAATAAAAAAAAAATATGCGATGATGGTCCCAGTGTAAAAATAAAAAGAATATAATACAAAGGGATGGGAATTTCAGACACCTCTCTTTGCTCCTGTGAAGGGGGGGGGAGAAAACCGATGGAAGACAAATCTCAAAGAAATGGGCACGGCGGTGAGTATCTGAAATTTGAAAAAAAACGTTCTTGATTGGAATTTTGAATACTTTGCAATTTGATATATCCGGGTTAAGGGATATATTATGAAGTTGTATATTCTCGTAGATAAATAAAGCTGGTGCGTCGAGTAGTAGCAATACATCTTCCGAGCTGTCAGCGTGGTAGTCTTGCTAGTAGGCTTGTAGTATGCTAGTAGGCGCTTGTACCACCACAGTGTCGAGTATTTATGTAGGACATTAGATAAATAGAAGCTGTGTGTCGAGTGATGTGCACTTAACGTAACTTCCCGCGGAATTTGGTGTGCGTGTCCTAGGAAGGCGTGTAATTAGTGTCTTGCTTTCCAGTTTAGGTTGTAGAATTTGTGAGTTGTTTTTAGTGACTGCTTTGTTATGATTGTACCACCATATCTCAGTGTGTTATAATAGTATTTTATAGTTGAGATCTATTGATTTTCTGCAATTTTGTTATTTATAGTGAGTGCTAGGCTTGTATAAACTTGTTGATCTAATATAGGTAAATACTGTGGTTTGCATTATGGTTAATATATTTATTTTAATGTTAACACATGATGTTGTATTATTGTGTTGCTGATAAATTAATTTCTTTCGTTTGTTTTACACACAGAGAATTTTTTATAAGGTTCTTCTATCAGTGTGTGTTTATAATATCTATCTATCTAGATAATCCTATATCTATTTTACTATTTATTATGGGTGGCTCGGGTTAGCCTCATCGGGGTGTGATGTGGTTATGAAGCG
>CM042160.1:89922655-90155008 GCA_023376005.1 Doryteuthis pealeii | reverse complement strand
AAAGAGAGAGATAGCATCGTCCCGGCTGGCGCTTACATCCGGTGACAGTAGTATCTTGATTAGTGCCATGGTGTCACCATGAATCGCATTCCGAAGGTACACGATTTGATTCACATGCGCAGGAAAGCTAGCCGCTTCTTCGAGAATACGGCGGGCACCCTTCGTGTTCTCTGTCAAATGGGATTTAAAAATGTGAAGAATAGTAATTTTAGCATTATGTATTAAATATATTCAGTGCTGATACTTGAACTAGAGGCTATTGAAATGAAGCAGCAAAGTGCAACAATGGTTGGTGTTAAAATGCCAAGTAACAGCTCATGTTTTTTTTTTTTAATAAATTTCGTTTTGAATATTTGTAAGAGATGAACCTATATTTAGGGTCATCTAATGTCTAGTGTTAATTTTAATATATAATATATTTTTTAGATAATGATTTAACAATTGCTAAGAATATTCTTATGATACTCATGTTCCTTAATTGTATAAAGAGTTATATCTTGAACATCATCTAGTTAAAATGAGACTGTCAATCATCAAGATGAAATATACTCCGCCTCAGGTAGAATAAGTTCCATTTACCTCTTAATTGAGATACGTAGTAAAACATTGCAAGATATTGTAAAAATAGTATTTTTTTGTTAATGGAACAAGCAAACAGTATGAACTCTGCTGGGAACAAATTAAAGGGATTGAATATTTTATATAAGCTCCATTGTAATTTGAGATTTACAATACTGGACATTTTTAAGGTAGAATTTCATGCTGATTTCATTGTATTTCTAATTTTAAATATTGAATATAAAATCAAATATTCATAATTTAAATTGTATATTATATTAGTAAACATTTAATAAATACAGACCTCCCATTCTTTTTGAGCTGTAGCGATGGGGCCAAGAACAGCACATAAGGTATTTTTAAATGTCATCTTTTAACCAGAGGGTGTTGCAAATTGATAACAGTCTACAAATAAGGAACATAAGTAATTATATCTTTTATATAATGGAGATTGTGGGTTTGTAGTTCTGTACGACTATATACTATACAAGTAAATTCCTTTAAGTATATTTACATCATATTCAATGATTTTATTTTTATTTAAACCTCATTATTATAAATTGTTTTACATTACTTAATCTGTTGACATATTATAATGATATTTTCGCACGTAGCCATTGTACGGGTGCAGGCACAGGCCTATTAGTGGGAAGACCACAAACCTGAAGCTATGGGGTGGGGGTGAAAATTGCGCGATCAATGGCATTCCCCTAGGGGGGCTGGAATGGAATATACCAGTGCTGCCTTAAACAAGGGGGCAGGTTTGCTGGGGGATGGGCCCTTGGGATGACGCGCTATTAACTCGTCGTAAGATCAGGGCGAAGCACTTGGACCGCGTGGCGGATCTAATGCTATCACATGCAATGTGTTTATATATACTAAATAGCAAGTTCAAGTATGAATGGGAAGCTAATTTTGCATATTGATTTAAAATTGATTTGAATAATTATGCTTGTATTTTTGATTTCTAATTGTTTGGTTTTATTTATTGAAATATGAGGCAAAATTCTTGCAATAAAATTTAATAATCCTAACAAGAGAAATAAACTGTAATATTGATTCTTTATTCTATTTTAATAAACAGTTTAATAGGAAATTTCATGAAAGACGGGAGTAAGAAATGATTGAGAGGAGTGTTTAGTTTTTAAGTTGGTTCTATATTGTGAGTTTTAATCTAGGCCTGCTGTTCAAAATTTGTTTATTACATCTGTATTCAGTGATTTCATGTAGTCCTTTCTAATTGAATTGTGATAGTTTTATATTATAAAAATTTAACGTCGTGCGTAGTATATTGCACGCCGGAGGGGGTGCATTGATTTGCAGTTATATTGAGTAGTCTGTTGTGTTACGTAGTTCTAAGCAAGAGATATTAGTAAAAAAGAAATTTAAATAGAATACTAGACTTCTAAGCATGTTTTTGCTGAGCGTGTAAGATTGGGGTGGTGCTCAGAAAACAGTACTGAGGTTCGTTTCAGGTGGTTTTGTTGGTGGAGATGCAGTTATCGATGTGGTGTATGGCATTGGGATGGAATAACTAGATAAAGAGAAAGAAAGGAAAGAAAGAATTATTGTTAACTAGAGTTTTAGGTAATTTGGGTAATTCCAAAATGTCGAAAGTATTAATAAGTAAATTGTTCGGACTTGAATTTTTCTGAGATTTTGTAGCAGTGTGGATATGTTAAGTTAGAATTCACAAGAGGACTTAGAGCTTCCATATCACAAATATATGAAGTGGCAGTCGACGTCACTTAATAGGTAATTGTATCATAGGAGGATAAAAGGAAGGAGAGGGTAGTGCTAGAAAAAGATAGGGTAATGAAGGAGTAGAGGGAAGGATAGAAGGCGAAAAGATATGAAGGAAGAAGAAAAGAGTGGAGAGAGTTAGGAATTTTTAGCTAGTATTGGAGACTATGTTGTGAGCTTAGCTCTGTAGTAACATCAACAATCATAATAGGGTAATTTCATGTCAAATATCAGAAAAGTAAAATTGGTAGGATCTCAACGCCATTGTCAATTTTTCTGGAGATTTTTGTATCAGTGTGGATTGAATCAAGCAAATAAATAGATGTAAATATGCTTAGGTTTCATAGATGATAGAAATATGAAATCATAGGAAAAGCAAAAAAATTGTAAGGAGAGAACATAATTGTGCTTCCCTTGGATTGTAGGTGTTGCTTCATTGGTCACATGCTATTGGGTCCATTGAATTCGTTTGGAATACTTGTTATATGAGTTGTACTTCCTTGTCTTTGTGGACCAACCTATCATGTTTTTAAGTCCTGTTGTTTTGAGTGGAAAGGAACATTTCTCAGTCTGTTCGTAGAACAGAATAATACAATTTAGTCCTAACTTTATTTATTTATTATCTCATATGAAAACATGGAAGACACTGTAAGTGGTAATCATGTCAAATCAAGTCCATGTACCCCATTCAATGGGTAATCCATGTAGTTCTCCAGCAGCCATGGTCACCACCCACTTAAATGGTAAAATTAATGTAAATCCTCGTCATGTCACCCCCTCAATGGGTATATCATGTCAGTTTCTTAGGCCATGTCACCATCCACTTCAATGGGTATTCCATGTCAAATCTCCAGTCCTGTACTCTACCCCATTCAATGGGTAATCCATGTTCAGTTATCCAGGCCATGTCGCACCACTTAATGGGTAATTCATGTCAAATCATCCAGTCAGTGTCCCCCCATTCATTTTTCTGAAATTTTTTTCAGGTGTGGACTGTGTAAACATTAGACAATCCAAAATTTGAGGCTCAAACTACTTATGGCCGACAACAAACAGTTCCTCAAAGTGAACAAACAGGGGGAAGTCTGCTCATTTATGTAGCTAGTTAGATTAACCGAAGAATAAGCTTTCATATTACAGAAATCATGAATTTTGCAAACATAAATCGAATATATGTATAAAAATGTAAAAAAGTAAGTGACGGAGTGCCTATTGTCCTAGTACAAACATCTGTGAGGGAGTTATCTTCTTTTTGTAGATAGACAGGGAGATTGTTTTATGCTGAGGTGGAGCTAACCCTCTGTCAGCTCCCATTTTACTGCGCGATCAGATTACCTAATCTGTGCTATTTGTAATTTAGTATGGCAGAGACTGGTAATCAAACCTTTGGTGATTTTTACTGAATGCTCAAGTGATTGCTAACGGACCAAATATGATGTATGCTATAGGGAAAATGCCTTATATTGAGCCACACATAGATCAAGATGATGATATATTTATAAATAAGTTATATAATGTAAAATGATAAACTAAGCTTAGTTAAAATCAGGTGCTCTGACCTTGATTTAAATCTGGCTAAACTTGCAAATCGGTGGAAAGTTAGGGTGACAATAAATCAGAACGCCACTTTTGTGATAAAATGTTTTTAACTAGGGGGTTTGGGTTAGGGTTGGGGTTGGGGGTGGGTTGTTAATGGGAAGATAATAAATAATTTGGTTTCTATTTTTTTTGGTCACCTGTATCAGGGTGGCAGAAAGAAACAGAACCGCCAATTTGTAATAAAACTGTTAATTTTACTAGGGGGGGGGTTTAGGTTGGGTCTTAGGGTTGGGGTTAGTTTAATGGGAAAATAATAAATAATTTGGTTTTATTTTTTTTCTGGGTCACCTGTAATATGTTTTAATTTTGCACTGGATTTGCAAGTTTAGGCATCTTTTTTTCCTTCTCCTAGACTGGTTGCCTAACAGGTTAAAAGGCCCAGTCTGCCTACTATTACCATAGTGGGGAGAATGTTTGGATTCAACTTTCAGGTATTGATATGTGATTTGTTGGGTTTCATCCAGGATTTGAACTCAGGTTGACGAGTCCTTCTACAACTTTCACAGTACACCATGTGCTCCATAAATTGATTAATGAATTGGTATGGCTGCACAATGGAGGAAATGCCTATGCATTGAGTTACAAAAGTATTAATTAATTAGGTAAGTTTGGTCTGCTTTTAAAACAGAAGTTATAGGTATAGAATACAATGTTTATATTGTGCTAATCTTTCTGTGTTGGTAGAAGACGAAAGTTGTTATAATAAGAAGAAATTCTTGAATAAAAATAATTTCACTTTCAGATAACGTTTCTGTAGGATAAATGTGATCTTTTTAATTTTTAATTATTTTGATTTTATCATTTTAAGATTTTTGTTTTATGTTAATATTATTGTTTTGCTAATATGCTGTTTTAATTCTTTAATATCACCTAATTTTTAAAGATTTTTTTTTTTCTTTTTTGAGCTATATACTCCTATTAAGTTTTTTTTCTTTTATATCTCTGATAGCTGACTTGTAAAATACTTTAATGATAAAAACTGTGTAATTCTTTAATATACATAATTTCATTAGATATTTTTTTTTTTTTTTTTGAGCTATATCAACATATATAAAATTTTTTTTTTCTTATATATCTCTCTGTACTGATAGAGATAAACTACTTTAATGATAAAAACATCGTGTTATTCTTATAAATAATAACATATTTCATTAAGCTATTTTTTATTTTCTTTTGAGCTTATTCCATATATGTTTTTTTTTTCTTTTAATTCTTGTCTGATTGTAAATACTTTAATGAATAAAAACTTGTTAATTTTTTAATATCAATTTTATTAAGATATTTTTTTTCTTTTTGAGCTATATATCTATATAAGTTTTTTTTTTTTTTTTAATCTCTGATACTGATTGTAATACTTTAAATGAATAAATGGAGAGTTCCAATGTTATCAGTTTCTGTTTGTTTTAAGATTGTACACTTTTATTCCCATTTCAGTATTTTATTATAATCTACATAGGCAATAAAAAGATTTTAATTCCATTATTCTTTTTGTTTAATATAATTTCTATCCAAAAAGATTAATAATAATGCAAAAGATCATAATTTATTAGGTTAGTTGTTCTGTGCAATGGTTATATAATGGCAAGATTATTAATTAGGTGTTGGTCTGCTGCAAATGTTATATAAACTGCAAAAGATTAATTTTATTAGTTGTTTGGGTCTGCTTGCAATGGTTATATTTAGAATGAAAGATTAATTAATTAGGTAGTATGGTCTGCTTGAAATGGTTAATAAATGCAAGTATAATTTATTAGTTGTTGGTCTGCTTGCAAAATGGTTATAATATTGCAAAGATATAATGATATAGGTTAGTTGGTCTGCTTGCAAAATGGTTTTAATAATGCAAAGATTAAATTATATTAGGTTGTGGTCTCTTGCAAAATGGTTTAAATAATGCACAAGATTATTATTTAGGTTATTGGTCTGTTGCAACTGTTTATAATGCAAGATATAATTATAATTAGGTTAGTTGGTCTGCTTTGAAAATGTTATAATAGAATGAAAAAGATATATTATATTAGGTTAAGTTGGTCCTCCTTGCAATTGGGTTATAATAATGCAAAGATATAATTATATTTAGGGTAGTTGGTTGCTTTGCAAAATGGGTTATTAATAAAGCAAAAGATATAATTTATTAGGTTAGTTGGTCTGCTTGCAAATGGTTATAAATAAATGCAAAGTATAATTATATTTCGGTTATTGGTCTGCTTTGCAAAATGGTTATAATTAAATGCAAAGATATAATTAATTGGTTAGTTAAATATCACGTGTTTCTGAGCTAGATTGATTGGAAGAAAAAAAAATGGCTATCACAGGTTGTTGAAATTGGAAAAATTTGAAGAGGATTTCTCCACAATATTCCGGGTCATGATACCAATTTGGTGGTGATCAAGAAAGCTGCAAGAAAAGATATAGTGGATTAGAATACTTAAAAAAAATATTTGTTCACAGGGAAGTCAAAAGATTTGGTGCGCGGTGGTGTACTGGTAAGAGTGTAGAAAATGGACTGTGACCCGAGTTAAATACTGGCAAAGCAAGTTCCATAGATAATATCCTTGTGAAAGGTGATAACTATCTTCTCAGATGGGTAATAGTGGGCAGACTGGGTGATTGGCCAGATCTAAAGAAGGAAACTCTGAATTAAATCTTTAAAATTCCGTTTTGGATGGTACTACTATTCAGTAGTGATCAAGTTGTGTCAGGTGATTGAAGTTTAAGCCTGATCAGGCATTGTTGCTTGCTGTCTTTCAGGTGGTAAACTAAGTTTCTAGATTATCCAACGAAGTAACCTGATTCTCTGGTTGGAAGAGTTTAAACAGCAGATTTTTATATATGGGTGTAGAGGATGGTGAGGGACTTCAGTATCTGGAGTTATTTTAAATATATTGATGTGAAGGTTTCAGTTTGGGGTCTGGGGAATATATGGGCACCCTTCTCAGCATTGGTGGACCCTGGTCTCTGTGACCCGAGTGGTAGTATGATAGGGTCCATCTCGTGGTTAATAGAAAAAATGAGTTTTATAACAAAATTGAGTATCATTAAGAATTGAATTATTTTCAAACTTTGTCGTGACACAACTGAGTTGATATCAGCAAAACCAGAACAACAACTGATCCTGATTAATGACGTAGTTAAAATATATCTATGTGTCCAAATGTTCCTTTTTCTTCCTCACCATTTCAAGCTAATGTATTATATTTAGATAGTCTTAGAAACAATTTACACTGGATATGTGTTAAAGGTAGGGGTAGACAGCTTTGTTGGGGCATAAATTTTCCTGGGGACTACATTCAGGACAAATATGTGCATCAGAACCTAAATCAAAAGCTATCAGCAATTTAGGCCCATAATTTCATTATATTACTAAAGCGGACATTATTCACCAAACAAAAATTGTGATTAAAAGAATCTTATTATTTTTATATTAGAAGGCAATACAATCATATAAAAAAATAAATAATGTCAATGTCTTATTTTTGGAAAAATTCATCTTCAAGAAGACTGTTTTTGAAATGGACGGTTTTGGTGTTTTTTGTTTTTGGCGTTTAAAACACCAGCGTCTCGTGGGTTGTTATAAAGTCAGACAGAGAGCTGTGATATGTTGTTCAATCAATTCATTTTAATTCCTTTTATTTATTAATTTATTTCATTATTTATTTTATATATTTAAATATATATATTTATTTAAGTATTATATATATAATGTGTGTGTGTGTGTGTTGTGTGTGTGTGTATTTATGGATGTGGTTAGTTCTAATTTTTTCAGTGTTTAATATCTACCTACTGTTTATGTGAGGTTTGTACTTAGCTATTATAACTTTCTCTAATTTGAGAGAAGTTGCAGTATTATTGTCTCTATTTAATGGAGAAATATTGTTTATTAATAAAAACCCTTGTTTGGGCTAAAGCTGACTATGCGAAACTAGGTCAAGTTTTTACAGTGAGGATACAATTATTGTATTGAGATTCAAGAGTTATTGCCTGTAGTCCTACGGGCAGTTTGTAATCAAGTCTAAAAGAGACACGTCAGTGTTGGTATAATCGCAAAATAATGTGTAAGAAGATAATATATTAGATTAGTATAAAAGGCATTACATTTATTAAATTCAAAGTATACCAAATCTTTAAGACGCTAGGATTAGGTAAGGGCTAGTATTTAGGGTTAGAACTCTTGGAAGTTTATAATTTAATGCTATTTAACGTATGTGATTTTAATGACATTTTAGTGCGCTATTGCTGCATGTAATCCATCTCATGGTTAACCTTGAGATGCTCGGGTTAGTACAGGTTAGGATTTAGGATTAGGAAGTTTGCATAATCGT
This sequence comes from Doryteuthis pealeii, assembly GCA_023376005.1. Classification (NCBI taxonomy): domain Eukaryota; kingdom Metazoa; phylum Mollusca; class Cephalopoda; order Myopsida; family Loliginidae; genus Doryteuthis; species Doryteuthis pealeii. The sequence continues at coordinate 90,146,786 of CM042160.1, read as the reverse complement.
AATCTATTTTTATTACGTAAAGCATTCTATGATTTTCTACTTGCGCCGATATTCTGCATTGTACTCAATTCTGTATATTTAATTACTGAGAAAGGGTAACGGTTGGTTGGTCGGTTGGTGGATTTTAGCATGAACTTGGGTTTTTTATGCTGAGTTTTTTTGTTTATTATTCTTGATAGATATTTGGATTTTTTTTAACGTAGTAAAGTCTCAAACGAGTGTACAGATACGTTTTCGTTGTAAGTGAAGCAGGAACCTCATTGTCATTGGATGAAAACAATTGTTCATAATTTTAATACTGTGTTGGAGTTATTATTCATGTGACCGCTTAAACAGGTATTAACAGTGGGGCGGAAAAAGATTTTCACAGGAATAAAGCGTAGCGGCTAAAATTTTAAGGAACGAATACTAAGTCACGGTATCAAACTGAAAACTCCAGCAAATGATACAGAGTCTCAAAAACTTATACTGACTTCGGATTGGAGCCAGAACAAGGGGGAAAAAAATAAAAAAAAAAAATTATTTCTCAGTTTTAACCATCTTTTTAAAATCATTTTTTTTGAATCTAATTTGACATAGATGTATCCTTACAGATACTACCGACTTAGGTCAAAGTAAACTGGTAGTAAGGGCTTGAAGTGAACACTACAACTATGAGTCAATGGATGTTTTTTTGTTTTTTAATAGGAGCAGGTTACTGTACAGGTGTTTTCTTGGGGGATGCTGCTTTCATGATTTGTTCAAGAAGCAGAAACATCCTTGTGTGATTCATCTAATTTTTTTCTTTAAGCGTTCGTTAGGGTCCATTTGGTGGAAGTGTACGGGCACTGACACGCTACGTTTGATGCATATTTTTTCTTCAACAATATCCTCCAATTTAAATGCAATTTACACTACTTACAAAAGAATAGGCTACCTATTTAATTTGTAACAATGCTACATTTAAATGAGTTTTTATGGATGAAATGTCTTCTGTAATCTCACAGCATATTCTATTGTCTGCGATGTAAAATATTTTTTCAAATCCACTAGAATTAAAAAAAAAAAAAAAGAATCTTTAATTTTTGAAACTTAAGAAAATCCTAGAAAATGTATTAAAGAATCTGAAGTTAACATGTATACAATAAAAATATAAAATTTTAAATGAATTAAATCATGATTTTCAGGAGCTAAAAAAAAATATTATTTTCTACTTATTTACATTTTCAGAATGTTGTCTCACTTTTGTTTATATTGTGGGGGATTAAGATGAATTAAATAAATTTTTGTTTTAAATCACTACCTATGAATCAAGGAAATCAAGGCAGATAACTCTTTAACATAAATGGATCCACACAGTCGATTTGTATCTTTTAGATTTTGCAGACTGTTGTCATCAATCTTTATTGTTATATACAACATTTCGGTCAATGTCAATCTGCCTTCTTCAGGGGTTTCTTGTTGAACTGGAAACCTTCCGTATAATCAGAGCCTCAGAGAACTTCGAGACTACCCTTTTATCATTGGGGTAGATTGTTCCTTCCATTAAACATAACCGGATTCTGGTGTTGTAGCTGTGTTTACTCATGTTGTTTTCGCCTGTAGTCAGGATTTGAAGCTGAACCTCTATATGACTGTATTACTAATGTTACATCGTTACATCTTGAACTTCTGGAAAATTATAAGCTCAAAGAAAAAAATTCGGAAGATAAATATTACTGTAGTAAATTGTCTAATAAAATTCAGTTAATTATTTTTTCTTCTTTACTTTCAATAATCTGGTGGATGATTAATTTATTTATATATATTGTAATATACTCATACACATAGCTGCATATATTGTATATAACACACACATGATGCATATATAATTATAATAACAACACACATGGATGCAATATAATATGTATATTACACCACATATATATACACTAAATTTCACACAGCTATTGTATTAGTACACACACACACAATGCATGCATATACAGTGCTAATATATATAACACACACACTTATATATAATGAAAATAATGGAAATTTATCCGCAGTATGGAAAATTTAAATACATTCTTGAAAAACTATGATGTTTGTTATGTAATTTGGTCCGAAACAAGATCTGTCAGAATTAAATACAAACATATATGTTTTTCAAAATGTTAAATTTCACACATATATTAGTATAAGCCACACAGGCGCACCACATATATATATATATATAATAACATCACAGCATGACATAATATATATACACACACAAATATATAAACCACACATAACGACCCACACACACACACATACATATATGCACCACAACACATATATATAACACACATGCGCACACATATATATATATAGAGTAAATATAAACACACACATGGCGCACACATATGCGAAACTAATATATATTACAAACGCGTGAACATATATATTAAACATAGCGCACACATTATATACAACACATGCCACACATATAATACACACATGCAGACATTATACCACAACATGGCACCTATATTACACACAATTATATACACAAACAATATTATAATATACACCACATACGGCACCATTATTATCAAATGCGCAAACATTATATATATACCAAACGCGTGCACACAATATATTATACAAACGCGTGCAAACACATATATATAATATACACACTGGTGACATATAATTACACCACACAATATAAATATATCCCCATACACATATAATATTACCCACACAAAAACACATTATATAGTTAGAATTAATGGAAACTTATTGAATGAAAGTAAAAAAATGATAAATAAATGGAAAACTTAATGAATTTAAGCTTAAACAATTTGAAGGTGAGAATGATCATGATGAGACGGATTGGAAATCAAATTAAACATATATATTTTAAAATAAATAAGAAAATTTAGGAGATACAAATTAATTTTAACGTTTCCTGTAGAATTTTCCCTATCACAATAAAACTCTTCAACGTTTACTACTTGATTTTTTACTTTGGTTTCTAGGAATAAGTTCAAGGGGAAACTTATGGAACAATGTAATTATGTAATAATTTATTATAATGGTGAATGTGTGTTTTTATGTCTGTACCGAAATATATTCGACTCAAGTCAAAATTCCTTTAGTTATTGACATCACATTCTCCATGATTTTTTTTTTATTTAACTCAATTATTAATTAAAATTGTGCTTAATTATTAAATACTGTTAACTATGTCTAACATACTGACAACATGCAATTTCTTTTATATATACAAAAATAGCGGTTTACGTGTGAACGGGAAGGTAAAATTGCTATAATATTAAAAATCGAATTTAATAAATTGTGCTTAGTATTTTGATTTCTAACTGTTTGGGTTTTAATTTTTAATGAATATGAGCAAAAATCTCTTCATAATCTTAAATAAATCCATTAACAGATGAAATAATGTCATTTTATTCTTTATTCTCTTATAATAAATACTAAATTAGAAAAAATAACAATTGAAGCGAAGGATGGAGAGAGTTTAGTTGTTCCATTTTTTATATACTCATCTGTTTAAATCTTTTATTATACCCCCTCTGTTTCAATCTTTTTATCTGTATTCTTATTTAGTTTCATTAGCTTTCTATTTTAATACATTTTTATTACATTAAACTTAAATACTTGCCCAGAGGGTGCATATATTTTGCTAGTATCTAATAATAATAATATTTATCTTATAATAATTCATTCTTAATAATTGTTCATACCTCTTAAAATTCGGTCAGTCTAGAGTTGGTTGATAAAGGAAAATAATTTGCATTTTTAATATTCACCCTCCGAACGAGCAGATGAACACAAGGTAATTTCTTAAGCGAGTTCAGCAGATTTGAATTCAGAGTTTTCTTCTCCTAGACGGTTGCTCAAGGTTAAGGCCAAGTTGCCCTACTATTTACCTAGCGGAGGGAGAGTAGGATTCATATTTTCCAAGGATATTAGCGTCAGTGAAATGCAATACCACGTCCAGGTTTGAACCGGGCGACGAGTCATTCCGCATACTTTTAACCTTCACAACGCTTCTACTTTGCCATTTATGTTCAAATATTTTATTTATTCTATTCATTTATTTAAATTTAAAAAGTATGAAATATAGTTTTCTTAAATCATTTCATGATTTTGAGTCAAGTAATAACATAATACATTTCTAATATAATTGAAGATAGTCTTTTTTATTTAATTTTTTTTATTCATTTATTATTTACAACTATAAAGTTTTCCAAAATTTCAGTTTGACCGTCTTTATTTAAATTCAACAAAGATATAATTGTTGCAAATAGACTCGGATGTAGAAGACAACAATTAGATAAAATCTAAAAAATTCAAATCATTCTCAATAGAAAATAAAGTAAGACATATTGTATCTCCCTCAATACTTAATAATTATATTATTATAATGGAGATGTGTGTTTTCTGTCTGTACGAAACTATATTCTATCAGCCACAATTCTCTTTAGTTATTTACGTCTCTCAAGGATTTATTTAATTTAACCTCAATTAAATTTAAATTGTTTTACATTAATAATCTGTTATTCATATACATGCTAATAACATGTAATTCTTTTATAAATATACAAAAAATAGCGTTTAACAGTGTGAATGGGAAGGCTAATTTGCATATTGATATTAAAACAATTTATAAATTGTGCTCAGTGTTATTGATTTCTAACTGTGGTTTTATTTAATGATTAAGAAAAAATCCTTCAATGAATTTAAATGATCCATCAAAAGAAAATAACTGTATTTTATTCTTTCTTCCTCTTTTAAATAATATTAATTAGAAAAATAACAATGAAAGGACGGGAGTGATGGAAGAGTAAGTTTTCGATTGTTTAATTTTTCGATACACCCTCTGTTTCAAATTATTTTCTGCTTCTATTTAGTTTCATTAGCCTTTCTAATTTAAATATAATATTTTTACTTAACTCAAATACTTGCACCGGAGGGTGCTATATTTGCTAGTTAATTAATGCTTAAAAAGAGTCCAATAAAAATGAAGAAGGTTTTTCCATTAAAGATTTCTCAAAAAATTTAATATTAATATGTGAGTGAGCGAAAGATCATTATTCTGTTTAAAAGAAATAAATTCTATTTCCATTCTTTATAGACAGGGAGAGAATATATCATCGTATTATACTATCTATGCTGAGCGATGATTTTACTCTTCCGTTTCACTACAGAAAAGCAACCAAATATGTACTGTAATTCGCCTAATATCGACGGCACATGATGAGGTTGTAGATGCTTGCAACCTGGATTTCGCGCCTAAAAGGGACAGTGAGTTTGCCGTAGTGGTGGATGTATAATTGTTTGATATATATATATTGTGAGGTCCCAGTTAAAAGTTGACTTCATGAATATTATTCAAAACATGAAAGACAATGGAAATCAATAACGTAGGAATGGCATAAAGGAGAACTCAATTTTAAAACAAAACAAATTGTTTGAGAACAGTTTACAAAGTATGAGAATACCGAGCCAGTTCTTTCATAGTTTTTGTACAAATGTCATTTTTGTAAAGTTCAATTATAACAAGTAAGAAAAAGATGTTTATAAGTTTTGAAGTGAGAAAGAAAGGGTAAGATGTAATAAGTCAAAAAGTCAGGCGCAATAAATTGCTGAGTCTCGTAAATTGCTGATTATAGAGATAGAGAGGAGAGAGATATATGTTCATACTTTATAAGTGAATGTGATTTATCTTAAACTGGTGTTGGGTTGTAGTTTGCGATTCTGAGGTAAGAGTTCGTTCCCTTAGACAATTGTGTTTTTTAGTAAATGAGTATATTTATTTCGACACTCACTTCCAGTTGATCATGATTAGCGTAATTCAATTCTCTTTCTACCACCTCGCCACGCACCCATAGACGTGTTGCTGACTTCTCCTCTCAGAAGTTTACTACGAGCACGCCGGTAAGGAGATTTTTTATCTTCTCTCTAACATTCCATAGCTAATTTTGTTACACGTCTATTGGTGGGTGGCGAGGTAGAGAGAATGAATTTAGCGCTGAATCATGATAACTGGAAGGTTGAGTGGTCGAAAGGTAAATAAGTTACTCTATTTACGAAAATCACATTGGTCTAAGGGCGTAATCTTCCTCAGAATCGCAAATTACAAGCCGAGACACCAGTGTAGATAAAATCACATTCACTTATAAGAAGGTATGAACAATATCTCTCTTCTCTCTACTTCTATATCAGCAATTACGAGATAGCCATTATTTGCGCTGACTGTTTTGTGACTTATTACATCTTACCTTTCTTTTTCATTCAAAACTTATAACATCTTTTTCTACTTGTTATAATGAATTTACAAAAATGACATTTTTGTACAAAAGACTGATGAAAGAACTTTGCTCGTATTCTGCATTACCTTTTTTGTAAAACTTTTCTCAATACAATTTGTTTGTTTTAAAATTTGGTTTCTGTCCTTTATGCCATGTGCCTACGTTATTGAATGTTCTCATGGTGTCTTTCATGTTTTGAATAATATTCAATGAAGTTCAACTTTAAACTGGTGACCTCAAATATATATATCAAACATTATAATCACCACTACAGGTAAACCACTGTCCCTTTTAGGGGCGCGAATCCAGGGGTTGCAAGCACTCTTACAACCTCAGTATGTGCGTCGATATTGGCGAATACAGTTACATATTTGTGTTTGCTGTTTCTGTAGTGGAACGGAGAGTTAAATCTCGCTCAGCAGTGAGATAGTATTAATACGATGATATGATTCTTCTTCCCTGTCTATAACAGAATGGGAAATAGATTTATTTTTTTTAAAGAGTGAATGATCTTTTGCTCACTCACATATTATATATTATTTTTGAGAGAAGTCCTAATGGAAACCTTCTTCATTTTTATTGGACTCTTTTTGAAGCATTAATTAACTAGCAATATATGCAACCCTCCGGGTGCAAGTATTTGAGTTTTAATGTTATAAAATATTATATTAATTAGAAGGCTAATGAAACTAAATAAGAATGCAGATAAATAGATTTGAAACAGAAGGGGTGTAATCGAAAAATAGAACAATCGAAACTTACTCTTCCATCACCCGTCTTTTCATTGTTATTTTTTAATTTAAGTATTTATTTAAAAGAGGAAGTAAAGAATAAATGACAGTTATTTTTTCTTTTGATGGTTTCATTTAAGATTCATTGAAGAGATTTTTGTTATTCATTAAAATAAAACCAAACAGTTAGAAATCAAACACTGAGCACATATTATTAAATTTGATTTTTTAATATCAATATGCAAATTAGCCTTCCCATTCACACTGAAAGTATTTTGTTGTTATATAAATATAATTACATGTTATTAGCATGTAGATATGATTAACGTATTATAATGTAAACAATTTTATAATAATTGACGGTTAATTAAAATAAATCCTTGAGAATGTGACGTATAACTAAGAGAATTTGACTTGAGTAGAATATAGTTTCGGTTAAGACAGAAAACACACAATCTCCATTATAATAAGATATAATTATTAAGATATGGAGGAGATAAATAGGTGTCTTACCTTATATGTTCTTTGAGTGATTTGAATTTTTTTTAGATTTTATCTAATGTTGTCTGTTCTACATCCGGTATCTATTGCACAATGTATATCTTTGTGAATTTAAGTAAAGACGGTCAACTGGAAGATTTTGGAATCTTTTATAGTTGTATAATAAATAAATGAATAAAAAAAATAATAAAAACGAGTATCTTCAATTATTTATTAGAAAAATGTATGGGTTATTTATTGGACTCAAATCGATGAATGATTTAAGAAAACTATATTCATATCTTTTTAAATTTAAATAAATGAAATGATAAATAAAATATTTGAACTATAAATGGCAAATGTAGGAAGCGTGTGTGATGGTAAAGTCATGGGAAGGACTCGTCGCCCGAGTTCAATCCTGGACGTGGTAATTGCTTTCACTTGACGCTAATATCTTGGGAAAAGAATGAATCCCTACTCTCCCTCCTGCTATGGGTAATAGTAGGGCAGACTTGGCTCTTTAACCTTGGTTAGGGCAACCGGTCTAGAGAAGGAAAACTCTGAATTCAAATCTGCTGAACTCCGCTTAAGAAATTGACCTTGTTTATCCTGCTCGTGCGGAGGGGTTGGTAAATATATATAAATGGCAAAGTGTTATTTTTCTTTATCAACAACTCTAGCTGACGTAATTTTAAGAGGGTATGCATTTTTAGAATGAATTAATATAAAGATAAATATTATTATTATAGATACTAGCAAATATATGCCCTCTGGGTGCAAGTATTTAAGTTTTAATGTAATAAATATTGCATTAAATTAGAAAGGCTAATGAACTAAATAGAATACAGTAAAAGATTTGAAACAGAGGGGGGTATAAAAAGATTTGAAACAGAGGGAGTATAATAAAATGGAACAACTGAAACTTACTCTTCCATCATTTCGTCTTTCATTGTTATTTTTTCTAATTTAAGTATTTAGTTATAGAGGAAGTAAAGAATAAAATGACAGTTTTTTGTTAATGATTTCATTTAAGATTCATTGAAGAGATTTTTGCTCATATTCATTAAAAAAAAAACAGTTAGAAATCAATAATACTAAGCACATATTTATTAATTCGATTTTTTAATATTAATATGCAATTTAGCCTTCCCGTTCACACTGTAAACCGCTATTTTGTTGTATATATAAATATAATTGCATGTTGTCAGTATGTGACATAGTTAACAGTTTAATAATGTAAGGACAATTTTATTAATAATTGAGGTTAAATAAAATAAAATCATGGGAGAATGTGATGTCAATAAATAAGAGAATTGTGACTTGAGTCGGAAATAGTTTCGGTTACAGACATAAAAACACACAATCACCATTATAATAAGATATTACTAATTTGACATTGTTACCATAAGTGTTCCCCTTGAACTTATTCCTTTAGGAAACAAAGTAAAATATGCAAGTAGTTAACTGTTGATGAGTTTATTTGTGATAGGGAAAATTCTACAGGAAACGTAAAAATTAATTTGTATCCTCCTAAGATTTTTCTTAATTTGGAATTTTTTAAATATAATATGGTGTTAAGTGTTGATTTCCAATCCGTCTCATCAGATCAATTCTCCTTCAAATATGGTTTTGAAGCTTTAAATTTTCATTTAAGTTTTTCCATTATTTCATTCATTTTTTTACTTCATTCAATAATTTTTCATTAATTCTTAACTATATATATGTGTGTGTGTGTGTGTGTGTATATTATATAATGTGTGTGTGTGTGTGTATTATATAATGTGTGTGTGTGTATATATATGTGTGACATGTTGTGTGTATATAATATATGTTGTGCACGCGTGTGTATTATATATGTGTGTGCCGCGTTGTGGTTATATATATATGTTTGCGCATGTGTGTGTATATATATGTGTGCGATGTGTGTGTATATATTGTGTGTGTGTATGTGTGTGTGTATATATATGTGTGCGCATGTGTGTGTGTATATATGTGTGTGCATGTGTGTGTATATATATGTGTGCGCATGTGGATATATATGTGTGCGCATGTGTGTGTATATATATTGTGTGTGCACCGTTTGGTATATATAATATATATGTTTGCGCATATGTGTGTGCGCATGTTGTGTATATATATATATATATATATGTTGCGCATGTGTGTGTATATATATGTGTGTGTGTGCATATATGTATGTGTGTGTGTGTGTGTGTATTGTGTGGTGTGTGTGTATATATTTGTGTGTGTATTTATTGCATGCATGTGTGTATATATATATATGTGTGTGTGCGCTGTGTGTGTATATATATATGTGTGAAATTTAACATTTTGAAAAAACATATGATGTTTGTTATGTAATTGCTGACAGATCTGTTTCGACAAATTACATAACAAACATCATATGTTTTTTCAAAATGTTAAATTTCATACTGTCGGATTAATTTCCATCTATTTTTCATATATATATATGTGTGTGTGTATATATATTTTGTATGCATCTGTATATGCATGCATGTGTGTGTGTGTGTTATATATGAGTGTGTGTATATATATGTTATTATATGTGTGTGTGGTGTTATATCATATTATGCATCCATGTGTGTGTGTATATATACATATATATGCATCCATGTGTGTGTGTATATATACATTATATATGCAGCTATGTGTATGTGAGTAATATTACATATATATAATATATAATTTTAATACATCCAGCCAGATTGATGAAAGTAAAGAAGGAAAAATAATTTAACTTGACATTTTATTGTAGACAAATTGTAATTACAGTAGATATTTATCTGTCCGAATTTTTTTCTATGAGGCTTGATAATTTGTCCAGAAGGTCAGATGATGTAACGGATGTAAGCATTGAGTTAATACAGTTAATCTATATTAGGTTGCAGGTTCAATCCTGACTACAGGCGAAAACAACATGGAGTATTTAACACAGCTCAACCAGAATCCGGTTATGTTTAATGGAATGGGAACAATCTACCCCAATGGATTAAATAAAGGGTTAGGTTCGAAGTTTCGTGAAGGCTCCTGATTATGACGTGAAGGTTTCCAAGTTCAACAAGAAACCCCTGAAGAAGGCAGGAGTGCACATTGACCGAAATGTTGTGTATATAACAATAAAGATGAGGACAACAGTCTGAAAAATCTAAAAGATACAAATCGACTGGTGTGGATCCATTTTATTGTTAAATGAGTTATCTGCCTTGATTTTCCTTGATTCATAGGAGTTTGTGATTTAAAACAAAATTTTATTTTAATTTCATCTTAATCCCCACAATATAACAATAAAGATGAGGACAACAGTCTGAAAATGTAAATAGTAGAAAATAATATTTTTAGCTTCCTGAAAATCATGATTTTAATTCATTTAAAATTTTTGTATATTTTTATTTGTATAGATGTTAATTTTTCAGATTTCTTTTAAACATTTTTCTAGGATTGTTTTTAAGTTTCAAAAAAATAAAGATTTCTTTTTTTTTTTTTTTTTAATTCTAGGGATTTGAAAAATATTTTTTACATGGCAGAAAGATATGGTGATGTTTACAGGTAAGACATTTTCTCCATAAAAACTCATTTAAATTGGTAGATGTGTTACATAATAAATAGGTACTATTCATTTTGTAATGTAGTGTAATATTTGCATTTAAAAGTTGGGAGGATGATTGTTTTGAGAGAAAAATATGCATCAAGACGTAGCTGTGTCAGTGCTACTGTACAGCTTCACCAAATGGACCCTAACGAAGCGCTTAAAGAAAAAGTTAGATGGGAGATACACAAGGATGTTGTGCTGCTGTCTTGAACAAATCATGAAAGCAGCATCCCCCAAGAAAACACCTGTACAGTAACCTGCATCCTATTAAAAAAACAAAAAAACATCCATGTGAGCTCTAGGTTGTATGGTGTTCTACTTCATAGCCCTTACTACCAGGTTTTACTTGACCTGAAGTGGTAGTACCTGTAAGGATACCATCTATAGGTCAAATAGATTAAAAAATGAGTTTTAAAAAATGGGGTTAAAAACTGAGTTAAAAATTTTTTTTTTTTTTTTTTTTTTTTTTTCCCCCGGTTCTGGCTCAAATCCCGAAGTCAGATAAGGTCTTTTTGAGACTCTGTATCATTTTGCTGGAGTTTTTTCAGTTTGTACCGTGACTGTAGTATTGCGTAGGTCCTTATAAATTTTTAGAGCTACTGCTTAGGGTTCCGTGAAAATTTTTTTCCTCGTCGCCACTGTTATGACCTGTTTAAGGGTCAATGAATAATAACTCAACACAGGTATAAAATGTAGGGAACAGATTGTATTCAGCAATGTACAATGGAAGGTTTTCCTTGTTTCAGCTTACACGAAGACTGTATCTGGTACTACTCGTTGAGTAGCTTTACTACGTTAAAAAAAATCCTAAATATCTATCAAGAATAAATAAAACAAAAAAGACTTCAGCATAAATAAACCAAGGGTTGTCATGTCATAAAATCCTACCACCGACCAACCAACCGTTACCCTTTCTCAGTAATAGAATTATAGCAGAATTGGGTACTAATGCAGAATAGTGCGCAAGAGATAATATCATTAGAATTGCATTTTACGTATATAAATAGCATTAGATTATGGAAACTCCTGAAGTAGCCTAATCCTAACACTGATACTAACCCTAGCATCTCAAAGGTTTGAACCATTGAGGAAGTGGGTACAATGCAGAATAGCGCACAAGAGATATCATTAGAATCACATTTTACGTATAAATAGCATTAAATTATGGAAACTTCCAAAGTAGTCTAACCCTAATACTAGCCCTTACCCTAATCCTAGCGTCTTAAAGATTTTGGGTATTACTTTGAATTTTAATGAAATGTAATGCTTTTTATACGTAATCTAATGATATTATCTCTTACATTATTTTGCATTAGTACCAACACTGAGTGGGTTCTTTAGCTTTGGTTAGGCAACCTGCCTAGAAAGGAAACTCTGAATTTAAAACGACATTACCTCACTTAAAAAATTGACCTTGTTTTCGCAAAATTTAGCCTTTAAAACAAGGGTTTTTTATTAATAAGGACAATAATTTCTCCATTAAAATAGAGACAATAATACGCAACGTTGGTAATCTCAGAATTAGAGAAAGTTTATTAATAGCTAAGTTACAACCTCACATAAACAGTAGGTTAGAATTAAACACTGAATATATAATTAGTTAACATACACATTCCATAAATACACACACACACACACCACACACACACACATATATATATATATATATATATATATATATATATATATATATATAATAAAAAATGAATAAATAAATAAATAAAAGGAATAAAATTGAAATTGATTGAACAACGGATATCACAGCTCTTCTGCGTGACGTTATAACAACCCACGAGACGCGTGTTTATAACGTCCAAAACAAAAAACACACAAGACCGCGTCCATTTCAAAAACAGTCTCTGAAGATGAAGTTTTTTCAAAATTGATTAGACATTGGACATTATTTTATTTTTTTTATATGCATTGTAATTGCCTTCTTAATATAAATAAATAAGGATTTTTTAATCACAATTGGGTTGTTTGGTGAATAATGTCCGGTTTTAGAATATAATGAATTAATGGGCCGTAATGCTGATAGCTTTTTGATTTAGTGTGTCCTGGGATGCACATATTTGTGCTGAATGAGTCCCCAGGAAAATTTATGGGTCCCAACTAAAGCTGTCTAACTCCCTACCTTGTAACATATCCAGTGTAATTTGTTTCTAAGAAACTATTGAAATGTATTTACAGTTAGCTTGAAATGGTGAGGGAAGAAAAAAGGAAAACATTGGGACACATAGATATGATTTTACTACGTCATTTTAGATCAGGGATGCAGGTTTGGTTTGGTTTGTTTTGCTGCATATCAACCTCAGTGTGTCACTGACAAAGTTTTGAAAATAAATTCATTCTTAATGGATACTCAATTTTGTTTATAAACTCATGTTTTTCTATTTAACCCGAGATGGGACCCTATCAGGTACTACCACTCCGGGTCAGAGTGGACCAGGGAGCAATGCTGATGAAGGGGTGCTCCATATTCCCCAGACCTCCAGAACTGGAACCTCACCATCAGATAGAGTTTAAAGTAACTCCCAGGATATGAAGTCCCTCAGCCATTGCCTTCTAGCACCCATATGATAAAAGTCTCTGTTGAAACTCTTTCCAACCAGAGAAATCAGGTTACTTCGTTGGTGGATAATGCTAGAAGAGCGTTCATGTTTACACTGTAAAGACAGCAAGCAAAATGGCATGATCAGGCTTAAACTTCAATCACGTGACAACAACTTGGGATGGTCACTACTAGAATAGTAGTGACCATCCCAAACGGAGATTTTAAGAGATTTGAATTCAGAGTTTTCCTTCTCTTAGACTGGTTGCCTAAAGCACCCAGTCTGCCCTACTATTTACCCATAGCTGGAGGAAGAATAGTTGGATTCATGCCTTTCACAAGGATATTAGTGCTATGTGAACTGTGGCTTTGTCCAGGATTTGAACTCGGGTCGACGAGTCCATTTTCTACAACTCTTACCAGTACACCACCGCGCACCCATAATCTTTGACTCTCCCTTGTGAAACAAAATATTTTTTTTTTAATGTAGTTCTAATCCACTATATCTGTTTTCTTGCAGCTTTTTCTTTGGATCAGCACCAAATTTGGTTATCAGTGACCCTGAAATTGTTGGAGAAATCCTCGTCAAAAGTTTTTCCAATTTTACCAACAGACCTGTGAGTAGCCATTTTGTTTTTCTTCCAATTCAATCATGCTCAGAAAACGTTGATATTAACTAACCTAATATAATTATATCTTTTGCATTTATTATAACCATTTTGCAAGCAGACCAACTAACCTAATATAATTATATCTTTTGCATTTATTATAACCATTTTGCAAGCAGACCAACTAACCTAATATAATTATATCTTTTGCATTTATTATAACCATTTGCAAGCAGACCAACTAACCTAATATAATTATATCTTTTGCATTTATTATAACCATTTTGCAAGCAGACCAACTAACCTAATATAATTATATCTTTTGCATTTATTATAACCATTTTGCAAGCAGACCAACTAACCTAATTTTGCATTTATTATAACCATTTTGCAAGCAGACCAACTAACCTAATATATTATATCTTTTGCATTTATTATAACCATTTTTGCAAGCAGACCAACTAACCTAATATAATTATAATCTTTGCATTTTATATAACCATTTTGCAAGCAGACCAACTAACCTAATATAATTATATTTTGCATTTTATTATAACCATTTTGCAAGCAGACCAACTAACCTAATATAATTATATCTTTTGCATTTATTATAACCATTTTGCAAGCAGACCAACTAACCTAATATAATTATATCTTTTGCATTTATTATAACCATTTTGCAAGCAGACCAACTAACCTAATATAATTATATCTTTTGCATTTATTATAACCTTTTTGGATGAATGGGAATATTAAACAAAAAGAATTAAGGAATTAAAATTCTTTTTATTGGCCTATGTTAGATTTATAAAATACTGAAAGTGGGGAAAAAAGTTGTTACTAATCTTATAAACAAACAGAAACTGATAACATTGGGAACTTCCGATGTTTTTATTCATTAAAGTATTTTACAAGTCAGTATCAAGAGATTAAAAAGAAAAAAAAAAACTTTATATAGGGATGATATAGCTCAAAAAGAAAAAAAATATATCTTAATGAAATTATGTGATATTAAAAGAATTAACACATTTTTATTCATTAAAGTATTTTACAAGTCAGTATCAAGAGATTAAAAAGAAAAAAAAAAACTTTATATAGGGATGATATAGCTCAAAAAGAAAAAAAAATATCTTAATGAAATTATGTGATATTAAAAGAATTAACACATGTTTTTATTCATTAAAGTATTTTACAAGTCAGTATCAAGAGATTAAAAAAAAAAAAAAAAACTTTATATAGGATGATATAGCTCAAAAAGAAAAAAAAAATATCTTAATGAAATTATGTGATATTAAAAGAATTAACACATGTTTTTATTCATTAAAGTATTTTACAAGTCAGTATCAAGAGATAAAAAAAAAAAAAACTTTATATAGAGTGATATAGCTCAAAAAGAAAAAAAAAAATATCTTAATGAAATTATGTGATATTAAAAGAATTAACATACAGCATATTAGCAAATCAATTAATATTAACAAAAACAAAAATCTTAAAATATATAAAATCAAAAGAATTAAAATATTAAAAAGATCACATTTGATCCTACAGAAAAGTTTATCTGAAAGTGAAATTATTTTATTCAAGAAATGATTCTCTTTATTTTATAACAACTTTCGTTCTTCTTACCCAACACAGAAAAGATTAGCACAATATATACATTTTTCTTTATACCTTATACTGTCTGTTTTAAAAGCAGACCAACTAACCTAATATAATTATATCTTTTTGGTAACTCAATGCAAGGCATTTTCCTATTGGCAGCTCATTGACCAATTCAATTTAATCATTTAATGGGAGGCACATGGTGTACTGGTTAAAGTTGTAGGAAATGGACTCGTCAACCTGAGTTCAAATCCTGGATGAAGCCACAAATCACATAGTGCTAATACCCTTGGGAAAGGTATGAATCCAACTATTCTCCCTCCAGCTATGGGTAAATAGTAGGGCAGACTGGGCTCTTTAACCTTGGTTAGGCAACCAGTCTAGGAGAAGGAAAAAAGATTTTTGGCTAAACTTGCAAATCAGTTGGAAAATTAAAACATATTACAGGGTGACCCAGAAAAAATAGAAACCAAATTATTTATTTATTTTCCCATTAAACTAACCCCAACCCTAAACCCTAACCCTAAACCCCCCCCTAGTTAAAATTAACAGTTTTATTACAAAATTTGTGGGTTCTGTTTTTTCTGGGCCACCCTGTATACAGGGTGACCCAGAAAAAATAGAAACCAAATTATTTAATTATTTTCCCATTAAACTAACCCCAACCCCAACCCCAACCCTAACCCTAAACCCCCTAGTTAAAATTAACAGTTTTATTACAAAATGTGTGGGTTCTGGTTTATTTTGGGTCACCCTAATTTTCCGACCGATTTGCAAGTTTAGCCAGATTTTAAAAATCAAGGTCAGAAGACCCTTGATGTTTACTAAGCTTAGTTTATCATTTTACAATTATGATAACTTATTTATAAATATGATCACATCTTTTTGAATCTGTGGTGGCTCAATATAAGGCATTTTCCTATAGCATACATCATATTTGGGGCCAGTTTAGCTAAGTCAGTTGAGCATTCATGTAAAAATCACAAGGTTTGATACCAGTCTCTGCCAACTAAATGTACAAGTAGCACAGATTAGGTAATCTGATCTGTGCAGTAAAAATGGGGAGCTGACAGTAGGTGTGATGCTCCACCTCAGCATAAACAATCTCCCTGGTCTAGTGCTAGCAAAAAGAAGATAGACTCCCTCACAGACTGGTTGATACTGACAATAGGCCACTCCGTCAACTTTACTTTTTACTTTTTATACATTATATTCGATTTATTTGTTTTGCAAAAATTTCATGATTGTAAATGAATGCTTTATTCTTGGTAATCTGAACATTAGCTACATAAATGAGAGTAACTTCCCCTTGTTTGTTTCACTTTGAGGAAACTGTTTTTTTTGGTCGGCCATAAGGTAGTTTGATGCTCAAATTTTGGGATTGTCTAATGTTAACATAGTCCACACCTGAAAAAAATTTCAGAAAAATTGAATGGGTGGGTGACATGGACTGGATGATTTGACATGGAATTACCCATTGAAGTGGGGGTGACATGGCCTGGATGAACTGACATGAATTACCCATTGAATGGGGTGGGTGACATGGACTGGAGGATTTGACATGGAATTACCCATTGAAGTGGGTGGGTGACATGGCCTGGATGAACTGACATGGAATTACCCATTGAAGTGGTGGGTGACATGGACTGGAGGATTTGACATGGAATTACCCATTGAAGTGGGTGGGTGACATGGCCTGGATGAACTGACATGGAATTACCCATTGAATGGGGTGGGTGACATGGACTGGAGGATTTGACATGGAATTACCCTTTACAGTGTCTCCATGGTTTTCATAGTGAGATGTAATAAATAAAATAAAGTTAGAGACTAATTGTATTTATTCTGTTCTACGAACAGAGCTGAGAAAAAATGTCCTTTTCACTCAACAAGCGAGGACTAAAAACCAGATAGGTGTTGGTCCATCAAAGAAAGGAAGTAAATGAACAAGTTTCAAAGGCTGAATTGTCATGTGACCAATAGGCATGTGACATGGGAAGCAACACCTACAATCCAAGGGAAGACAATTATGTTTGTCTCCTTACAATTTTTTTGTTTTCCATATGATTTTATATTTCTAGTCATTCTATGAAATTAAGCATATTTAATCTATTTTATTTGCTTGAATTTCAAGTCCACACTTGTACAAAATTTCAGAAAAAAAGGGTGGGTGACAATTTTACTTTTTTCTGGATGATTTGACATGGAATTGCCCTATTATGTTTGATGTTTACTTAAGAGCTAATGTAAAATAGTTCAATATGTAAAAAGATTTAACTCTCTCTCACTCTTTTTTCTTTCTTTCCTTTCATCTTTTCGCTTTATCGCTTCCCTCTCTCTATCTTACCCTATCTTTTTTTCTGTGTAGCATGTACCTTTTCTTTTTCTTTCTTTATGATAAAATTATTATTAGGTGAGGTGACTGCACTCATGATATTTGGAATTGGAAGCTCAAGTTCTTTGGAATGTCTAACTTTAACATAGTCCACACTTGTACAAAATCTCAGAAAAATTGAAGGGGATGGGTAACAATTTTACTTTTTTTTGAATGATTTGACATGGAAATTACCCAATTACTAAACTTAGTTTAACATAATTTTCTTTCTTTTTTTTTTTCTCTTGATAGTTTATTCCTATCGCCAGATGAATACACTTCAAGCATGGTAACTGCTGCAAAAGATGACCACTGGAAATACCTTCGTACTGTTTTGGCCCCATCTTACAGCTCGAAAAGAATGCGTGAGGTCAGTATTTATTTTAAATGTTCTTTTTAATAATATCTCTTGCATTAGGAACTAGGTTAGTATTATCTATACTGGCAAATATATGCACCCTCGGGTGCAAGTATTTTAGTTAAATTTTATAATAAAATATCATATTAAATTAGAAAGGCTAATGAAACTGAATAAGAATGTAGATAAAAAGATTTTGAACAGAGGGGGTATGATTGAAAAATAGAACAACTTTTGAAACTAACTCTTCCATCATTTTTCGTTACTCCCGTCTTTCATTGGTAAATTTTCCTAATTAAACTGTTTAGTTAAAATAGGAAGTAAAGAATAATATTACAGTTATTCTTCTTGTTAAGGGATTTCATTTAAGATTTATTGAAGAGATTTTGCTCATATTCAATAATAAAACCAAACAATTAGAAATCAATAATACTAAGCATATATTTATTAAAATCAATTTTTTTAAGATCAATATGCAAATTAGGCTTCCCATTCATACTGTGAACTGCTATTTTGTTGTATATATATACAATTGCATGTTGTTAGCATGTAGATCCGGCCCACGCCGGGGGTCCAGTGGCTTCGGCCCTGGATCTTTACGAGTTAATAGCGTCGATCCCAGGGGGCCATCCCCCCAGGCAACACCTGCCCCCTTGATTTAAAGGGGCAGGGCTGGTTTATTGCCCAGTGCCTGAGGCGCGCCCCCTTGAGGGAATGCCGATGGATCGACGCAATTTTTCACCCGCCACCCATGAGCTTCGGTTTGTGGGTGGTCCCACGTTAATAGGGCCTTGTGCCTGACCCGTACAAGTGGGTACGTGGAAAATATCATGTAGATATGGTCAACAGTGTAAGTAATGTAAAACAATTTTAATAATTGAGGTTTAAATAAAAAATAAAATCATGGGGAATATGATGTAAAATAATAAAGGAATTGTGACTTGTTATAAAATATAGTTTCGGTTACAGACTGACAAACCCACAATCTCCATTATAATAAGAAGAATTAATACTTATGTTCCTTATTTGTATGACTGTTATCAACTTGCAACACCCCTCTGGTTAAAAGATGACCATTTTAAATACCTTAGTGTTGTCTTGGCCCATCGTACAGCTCAAAAAGAAAGCGGGAGGTCTGTATTTATTTAAATGTTTATCTATATATAATTATGAAGATTTGAAATTATGAAGATTTGATTTATATTTCAAAGATATTTAAAAATTAGAATATACATAGAAATAGCATTGAAATTCTACTTAAAAATGTCCAGTATTTGTAAATCTCAAATTACAATGGTAGCTTATATTAAAATTATCATCCCTTAATTTGTTCCCAGCAGAGTTCATACTTGTTTTGCTTTTGTTCCATTGATGAAGAAAAAAATAACTGTTTTACAATATCTTGCAATGTTTTACTGACGTATCTCAATTAATGAGGTAAATGGAACTTATCTTACCTGTTGGAGTGGGTGGAGGTTATATTTCATCTTGGATGATTTGGACAGTCTCATTTTTAACTAGAGGATGTTTGCAAGATGATAACTGCTGTACAATTAAGGAACATGAGTATCATAATAATAAATCTTAGCAATGTTAATCATTATTAGAAAAAATATATTTGATATATTAAAAAGTTAACATTTAGACATTAGAGACCCTTAATATAGTTTCACTCTTGTTAAATATCAAAATTAATGTTTATATTAAAAAAAAATGTAAACATGAGCTGTGTACTGGTATTTGTACACAAACCATTGTCTGCTACTTTGTGCTTCATTTTCAATAGCCTCTAGTTCAAGTATCAGCACTTGAATATATTTTAAGTACCACTGATATGTCTAAAATTACTTTTTCTGGTCACATTTTTAAATCATTGTGACAGAGAACACGAAGTGAGTGGCCCGCCGTATTCTCGAAGGAAGCGGGCTAGGCTTTGCCTGGCATGTGGAATCAAATCTGTGTCCTTCGGAATGCGAATGGGTGACACATTGGCACTGAATTCAAGATACTACTGTCCCGGATGTAAGCGCCAGGTGCCCGGAGGATGGCTACGAGGATTCCGGCAGCCAGGATTGGATTGGGAATCTCGTGCGTGGGGTGCAGACACCCGGATGTTGAAGGAAAAACTGTGATAAGTAGAAGTCGGGTGACGACAGCAAAGCAGTTGCGATTTTTCAGCTGCTGATGATATTTGGAGTTGGTGATTTTACGACGACGACGGATTTTTTGTGCCATAGATTTTGTGACGGCGACGACATTGTTGACCCCGCCCTCTTCAACAATCTATTTTCTTTTCTTTTTCATACAAGAATCATAAAAAGGAAACTTTTGTTTTTAAAAAGATAAATAATAAAAACACAATAAGGCATTTAATGTTCATTTCATATGTAGCCTCTGGTTCAAGTATCTTGTATACTACCACATTTTGAGTAGCACTGATCTTTATAAAATTATTTTTTCTTATCACATTTTTAGATGATTAAAGGACATTTTGTCTTTTTTAATGGTAGCTCAATGTAAGGTATTCATATTCATTTTCATGTGTAACCTCCTGTCAAGTATCAGCATTTGTATACTACCACATTTTGAGTAGCACTGATTTATATAAAACTATTTCTTCTTGTCAAATTTTTAGATGATTAAAGGACACTTTTGAGTTTTTTTTTAAAATTGTAGATCAATGTAAGGTATTTCCTATTGCTATTCATTGACAAATTCAATGTTAATGCATAGAAAACATTGCTTCTTCCACACTCTGTGTCATTTGAGAGTAGCACTGATCTGTATATAAAATTAATTTTTTCTGATCAAAATTTTAGATGATTAAAGGATACTTTGACCTTTTTAAAATTTAGCTCAATGTAAGGAATTTCCTATGGCTTTCATTGACAAATTCATATTAATGCATTAGAAACATTGCTTTTTCCACACTGTTGTCATTTGAGGTGCTCTGATATGTATAAAATTAATTTTTTCTGATAACATTTTTAAATGACATTCAAAGGACTGGATTAAAAATTAAAAAAAATAACTTTATGCTGTTCTTTTGTTTTGCTTGTTTATTTTTATTTTTTATTTTTTTCATTTTTGGTGTGTTTTGTGTTAATTCAGATGACACCATTGATTGAAACGTACTGAACACATTTGAAAAATAAATAATAAGATTGCAGATAGCAAAGAAGCAACTGATGTCACTATGTGAGTCTTTATGTATTTGTGTATGAGTGTGTATTATTAAATGGTTTCATTCAAATGGATCCAACCACTGCAACACTCTGATTGAAGATATATATATATATATAGTGGCTTGGCCCTGGACCTTACAAGCTAACATCATTGATCCCAGGGGGCCATCCCCCCTGGCAAAACCTGCCCCCTTGATTTAAAGGGGCAGCGCTGGTTTATTACCCAATGCCTGAGGCATAGTTATTTGCCTATGATAATTTGTCTTTACCAACGACACCTAGTACCTAACAGAAGAACTGTACCAAGTAAGGAAATAATCCCGACCATATTTGCCTATGATAATTGGTCTTTATCAACGACACCTAGTACCTAAAAAGAAGAAACTGCCCAGTAAGGGAAATAATCCCAACATAGCTAACTTTAATCAGACCATTTTTGTATATTCCAAATATCTCAAAGACCAAATATTGAAATATCCAAAAATTGAATCAAACATTTTAATGAACGTATAAAAATGATGAGTTTAAATTTGACAAATGTTGGTTCGGAAGTTTATTGAGTTATTTGATTGCATAACTTTTTTTGTAGTTTAAAAGAAACATTGGAAAGAATTGATGACGTAATCTATGGATTCAATCATACTTTTTCTTCATCAGTTTTTGTATAAAAACAGTATTGGCCAAAAATCTCAATATTGAGCAGTTTATGGGTAGCAAGAAGTTTAAGGTTTAAAAGGTGACTGTTGTTATTCTCTCGTGTTGTTCTTAGGGTTTGCTTTTAGCCCCATCTTATTTGTGGTCGCACTGAAAAGGAAGGAATTCAAAGAATGAAAAGAAAGCGATAAAGACAGA
This sequence comes from Doryteuthis pealeii, assembly GCA_023376005.1. Lineage (NCBI taxonomy): Eukaryota > Metazoa > Mollusca > Cephalopoda > Myopsida > Loliginidae > Doryteuthis > Doryteuthis pealeii. The sequence continues at coordinate 90,124,154 of CM042160.1, read as the reverse complement.
AAGTGGTTTATGACTTTGGCTTTATTCCCCGGTCATAGCGACAAGTGGCAAGGGAATATCTCCCATGGCTAGTAGTAGTGACTAGAAACAGTTAAGGCCTAAACTAGAATGGCTGAGAGATTATCTTTGAGGGTCGGAAGTGGGTCTTTTTCTCACACATGTGAGGAGGTTCTTCCAGTGAAGGCTCATGGGAGTTTTTTTGTTTTTTCTTATTTTAATTTTATTTTAATCCCCACGAGTTGAAAAATAAGTTATCTTACTTTGTAAATTGTTTATCATCATCATCATGTCGTCTTTCAGTGCAGTATATCCATGACAATCTCTCTCCATCCATCCCTATCGCTCATCATTCTTGGGAGGTCCTCTATGCAGCATCCTGCATCCGCACAGAGCTGATCAACATATGTTGCTGGTCGGCCCCACACTGGCTTGTCCATGTGCTGGCTTCCACAAGGAGGACGTTGCTTATGAGTTTGTCCTTGCTTCTCCAGCAGTGTCCCGCGTGTCTTGTTCGTCTTACTCGGATGGTTTGGGTGATATGTGGCACAGATATAAATGAGAGACAGGTTAAAATTTATACTTTGACACCAAATCTCCATTATAATAAGATACTTTATACTTGTATGTAAATTGATTTTTTGTTTTGTTTTCTTCCAGATTGTTTTCAGGTTATACAATGGATGTTATTGCTTCAACTGGATTTGGAATTCAAGTGGATTCACAGGAAAATCCTGACAGTCCTCTTGTGAAAAATGCTCGGAAGGTCTTTGCGTTGATTTTTTAAATCGTACAAATGGTTGCTAGTAAGTAATTTTGAAAAATTATCAATCTGCAAAATATGCAGTTTATATATATATATATATATATATATATATATATATATTAACTAATTAATTTTCAAAATTAGGTATGACTTTAATTAAGCATATATCCTCCAAAAATTGTCGGCTAAAAAGCCATATCAAATAAACACATTGTTTGTTTACTTACTCTCTACTGTCGTAGCAAGTCACTAAAAAGTGGAATATAAACAAGTTCAAAACAACACGAAAAATCTGGAAATGCCCAGCTAGTGTAATGGTTAGAGTCCCTGCCTGTCAGCTTGGCAGTCGAGGTTTCGGGTCTCCCATGTCTATAACATTGCTGATGAGACCTAATAGGTCGAAATGTACATTTAGGGATTGACATTTTCTTGATTTGTTTAGCCTTACATTTGAACATATATGCCCGCCTAAATTCATTAATTATTAACTAATTAATTTTCAAAATAAGGTATGACTTCAATTAAGCATATATCCTCCAAAAATTGTCGGCTAAAAAGCCATATCAAATAAACACATTGTTGTTTACTTACTCTCATATATAATATATATATATATATATATATATATATATATATATATATAAATTCATCCATTTTCAGAACACTTGTTTTTTCAAATTTTCTTTATATATATATATATATATATATATTATATGTAAGGTAATCCAAATGACTGGTTGTAAGGGATGATTCTATTTGGATCTTCAGAATCTCACTGTATAACCATACTGTATGCTCTTGTAAATGCAAACATATATTCATACAAGGATTTTATAAATCCCTAAAGAGAGCTCAATGTATAATAATCAATAAATTAGATTATATACAGAGCAATATCTAACTTTCAAAGAAAGAAAAACTTAACAAACCATCATTTGTAATAATTTATTTCGACCAGAATTTTAAAATAATTTTATAATTTTATTTTGACCGGGATTTTTTATAATTTTGAAAAAAGTTTTAAAGAGTTTTTTTTTTTTTAAATAAAAAAAAAAATTATTTTTAATTTTTTTTAAATTAAAATTTTTTTTATTTTTAATTTTTAAAATATCTTTTGAGTTTCTGTCGAAATAGATTAAATGGAATGACAGTTTGTTAAGTTTTTCTTTCTTTGAAAGAATATATATATAATATATATATATATATATATATATTCCCAAAATCCGGAGAAGAAATCTTCCTTACGAGATAGAAGTTTTTTAAACGGTATCGCAGTTTGCAGAGCTCAATGTGTGCTCTTAATGTCAGTCACAGGGCAAAATTATATAAGTAAAAAATATAACAGAAGACTTAGATTATTTGCTTATAGCCTATTTCAGGAAGCCTATCCAACTGCCATAAAAGTAATAAAGAATTCATCATTCGCGTCTGAAGATTGGGATCCTTACACACTTGGTCTAGGCTTCCTGAAATAGGCTATAATGCTAAGAATCTAAGTCTTCTGTTATATTTTTTACTTATATATATATATATATATAGTTTTATGTCCAATTCTTGGAAACTTAATCTACAAGATAAAATATATATATTATATATATATATATATATATATATATATATATGTATTATGGAAAAGGTGACTTACCGTGAATATGGTCACAATGGTTAGTTGATGCAAAATTATCAATTTACAAAATACAGGTTATCACTTGTACATGTATTACAATATATATGTATATATATATATGTAATGTTTATTTTTTTGCATGATTAGAAAAATATAAATTATATGTATAATTTCTATTTTTACATAATTAAAAAAGATATATAAAAAAAACGGATAGGCCAAATATGGAATGATAGAAATGATATTGTTGGATAGACACACACACACAAATACACACACACACACACATAAATGTAAACATATACACACTCATGCAAATAATTCTGAGGAAAATATCACCAGACATACACCAGTTTGAACAGATATTAGCCACAAGGTAGCAGCTCCTAAAACTTAGCTTTCAGAAATCTTCTGACGAAGGGATCTTTATCCCGAAATATTAAGAAATAAATCAAAGGTAGACGAACAACATCATATTACCTCATTTTTCTTTACACTTGCATTGTGATAGCCTTCAAAACCAATCACCAAACCAATATAGACACAATGCTTCAAGCAAATTATAAAACTCTTTTTATATATCTATATAAAGCTGAGTTAATCAATTTTTGCTTCCTAAAGCTTTTTTTACTGTTTAGTTTAATGACACGAAAATTATACTAAATTATTCCTTACTTAGGATTGAATTATGTTTATATCTTTCTCTAATTCTAGTTTTATGTCCTCCTCTTGGAAGCTTAATTTACAAGTTCAAACCTAGCCTTTACTTGGGAGCATGAGTTATATTAACTTTTGTAAAGAACTGGTTGAAAAAAGAAAAAAGAGAAAAACACTAGTGTAAGTATTTTCATCACTTTCTTAAATATATTTTGTAATGATTCGAGATTTTTGAAAAAAACAAACAAGTTTTTGTTGAGGGTGGGGTCTGCAATTAAGTCCAACGTTAACTGGTAAAGAAATTGTTTGATGTTATTCAACAGTAAAAAAAGAAGTCAAGTCGAGATAGGCAAAAAGAGACAAGTTGTATACAATAAGTACAAAGAACGGCTAGCTTGCCGCTAAACAGTAACAGTACAGTAACAGTACAACCTTTTCCACTCGGTGTCTCACTATTTATAGTGAGAACGGTGTATATTCTCCACTGTAGGAACGGCAGTACAACAGTAATCTTTCATCTGTCTGTCTGTCTGTCTTTCTTGCTTTGCTTTCCTTTTCCTCCTTTGCCAGTCAGGTGCCTGAGCCGCTCTTCCCTGTCTTCTTTGGACTCCCACTATTTATGGACGTAGCTTTCAACATCTGGGTACCCAAGTTAGAAACAATTCGGTTTATATGATCAGAACAATCATCCAGGCAAGTGAGTCAAACCTCACGTCCGCGCAACGCCTGTCTCATTTTTTGCATTCGGGAGGATGCGGGTTTGATTCTGGCAAGCAAGACAATGTCTTGCTCTCTTTCTCAGAGAATACGTTAGTTGCCATGCATTGCCGCATCTGACTCCCGTTCTCCATCACAAGATATCACGGACAAAAGCATTTTGATGTCACATGAAAACATATTCATCATGTAAATCTACACTTTCCTTTTTAGCCTCAAGACTTTCTCTACTAAAAACTATTTTCCTATTAGGACATTTCTCTCATACAACTAAGATAAACTTTTCTTTGTATCAACTTATGTTATATTCTCTTCAGAGGTTTATATTCAATTAAGTTTGCTCAGGTATGATTGGTCCATTGTAGCAGATTTCGCGCAACGCCTAAGTCTCATTTTTTGCATTCGAGAGGATGCGAGTTTGATTCTGGCAAGCAAGACAATGTCTTGCTCTCTTTCTCAGAGAATACGTTAGTTGCCATGCATTGCCGCCATCTAACTCCTGTTTTCCATCACATTACCATTGTTACAATTTATGGGTGTCATAAATTGTTAGCAGACCCTGTAGCTGAGAATAAGGGTCGTTAACTTCAGATCAGGGAATGGAAATGTACCAGTAACTGTTATAAAACCCTGATCCCTGGAAAACGCGCCATGAGAAACATGTGATTACTTTTAGATTTTAGATTTGACCAGACTTTGAGGCAGGGCAGACGTGTCGGCTGAGGGCGATCTCTCATCCACACGGTGATATGGGCTAGATAAAATAAAAAGCTTGATCAAGCAACAAAAATGTCTTGTTAGTTCGTTTAATTAAAACAAGTAAAGATCAAAAGCAAAGAATTTAGAAGAAGTTAGATAGAAGAATCCAACTAGACGAAATGTCGGCCATAGAAGAGAAGAAGAGGGAAATAAAAGACAGGAACATGGCAACTGGAAGAGTAAAGATGTCAACAAGTGATAAAGTAAGACCATATCCTGGATGCTGTGTTTTATGGCATGTCAATCCTTGTTGGGTTATTTTATGCTGAAGACATTTTGTTTTGTTCATTCTTGATGGGTATTCAATTTTTAAAACTCGGTTTTTTTAAAACTATTCAACTCATAGATGGGAAGAGATACTACCACTTCGGGTTAGAGTGGACCTGGAGGAATGGTGATAAAGAGTACTGCACACTCTCCAGAGCTCGAAAATTGGAACTTCATCAAAAATGCAGTTTAATGTCACACCCAGGATTTAGATTCAGCCCGGCTGTCAAAGAGTTTAGACATGCTCTAATGCTGGTCTCCCCGCGCAGCTAATAAGAATCATGGGCTAAATAAAATAAAAAGCTTGATCAAGAAACAAAATGTCTTGTTAATTCAATTAATTGCAATGACCAAAATCAGCACAAAAACAAGTCCCTTAGTAGAAGAAGTTAGATAGAATAACCCAACTAGACAAAATGTCGGCCAGAGAAGAAGAAAGGAAATAGAAGACAGGAACATGGCAACTAGAAGAGTAAAGATATCAACAAGTGATAAAGTAAGACCATGTCCTCTCCAAGTAAGTCTCTAATCTCTCTCTCTCTCTCTCTCTCTCTCTCTCTCTCTAATCTCTCTCTGAACACTTTTAGGTCTGTAGTTGAATGCAGTATTACAGTGGGGATCTCTTGTGGCATAAAGTTTGATCCTTTCTTGAAGTAGAAAGATGTAGAATCAGTTTAATCCTTGTCCGCTGATCCAGTAGTTGAAAGCATTTTTACAGTGGGATCTCTGTGGCATAAAGTTTGATCCTTTCTTGAAGTAGAAAGATGTAGAATCAGTTTTAATCCTTGTCTATTGATCTGTCCTGTGGTGATGTGGTGGTGGTTGATTCCCCACAAGTGAATAAAATGTGAATCTTCCTTGTGTCATTTGCAGGAACGTAAAGATCTGATGCAACTGATGTTGGATGCTCAACTCGATGGCCATGAAACTTTGGATAAGAAAACTCAAGAAGAACTCGATTTAAAAATGTAACAGACTGGAGAACAAAAAGAGGTAAAGGCACAAAAAGTTCAAATAATACAAATTATCAAACCTTATCTCAAGGATTCTTTTTCTAAAAAATTCAGACAAATAATCTTTTGAAGGGTTTTACTTGAATTTTTTCTTTTTGCACTGTTTATAATTTTTATACTTTTTGCACAAAAAGCTAGACTCAGTAACAGTATATATACATGTAGAATTAAACAAAATACACATCTCCTGTTTAACAATTTTATTTTTGATCTTTTTGAGTTTTCTGGCCAACTTTTTAATGTTTGGGTGGAATTGTGTTCACCAAAGTTCAGGTCCCGAGTACTTTCGGCACTTCGAAGTGCCATCATCAGGGTGATGTGTTTTAGTTTTTTAAAAAAAATTATATAATGTGGAAGCTGGAAGGAGAAGAATTGATGAGAAAGGTGTTATAGGCATTTTAAAATGTGTGTACTGCATTGGAAATTAATTTTTGTTTAAGGATGGTTTGTATTGTTTTATGTATAAAGCTTCTAGTATTTGGAGTTTTTGTTTATTTTTTTCTCTGTGCAGAATGTGTGTATTTTCCGTTAGAATATTTCGGTAATTAGAGTGGGGCATGAATGTAATTTTAGGTGTTGTGAAATAGAGCTATTATCTGTTAAATAACTATTTTGTTTAATTCTACATATATAAATGAAAGAATGCTGCCCAAATACACACACACACACACACACCATATATATATATATATATTTACTTTGTCGTTAACTATTTTTTTTGTAGTTTCCTTCGGACATACAAACTTCCTTTATATATGTATAGATGGCTGCAGATAAACAATCATAGTCTAATATTCCCTAGAGAGTTCTCCAAAGGGGAGGTAATCATAAAGTAGGGGAGGTAACTCTTAATTACTTATGGCTGCAGATAAACAATCATTATGGTCTTATTTAAATGATGTAAATATTTATTATGGAGGCATTGCCACTTTTAATTTTATTAAAAAATTCATTGTGTCATTAGAAAGAAGAAAGGTGTCTACACACACGTTTTCACAAGACTTTATCCTAATTTTTTATGCAGTTTGAGGGCCACACATGTCATGGGAAATTCTTAACCCTTTCACTGTTCAAGAAAAAAAAAGATTTATATGAAAATAAGGTATAGCTAACAAGTCAATTTAGCGACCGTTACACCACGTTATCCTGGTTTGATGACCCATCTCATTTCCTTCGTTACGAACCTTGTTCGATTTCATTGTCAGAAATTAAATTGGTGTCTACTCACACGTTTTCACAAGACTTTATCTCTTATTCTATATGCGGTTTGAGAGCCACATATGACTCTCAAACATGTCATGGGAAATTCTTAACCCTTTTACTGTTAAAGGGAATTAGAGGTATCTACTCACACGTTTTCACAAGACTTTATCCTTTATTTTATATGCGGTTTGAGAGCCGCATATAGCTCTCAAACGAGTCACAGGAAACACTGAGACACATGCGACTCAAAACAGTTAAATGGTTAAAACTTGAATGAACTTTAATTTTATTGGAATATTCATTTGTTTGGTTTGGTTTGGTTTATTTTTTTTACGGCATATCAACCTCAGTGGGTCATTTTAATGCCGATAATGTTTTGAAATAAATCAGTTCTTAATGGATAATACAATTTTTTTATAAATACATTTTTCTATTTAACCCATAGATGGGACCCTAACAGGTACTACCACTCCGGGTCAGAGTGGACAAGGAGCAATGGTGATGAAGGGGTGCTCCACATTCCCCAAACCTCCCAAAACTGGAACCTTACCATCAGATAGAGTTTAACGTCATTCCCAGGACATGTAGACCCTCAGCCACCGCCTTCTAGCACCCATATGATAAAAAGGGTTGGGGCTTGCTATAAGGGCAATAGGGTTGGGAAAATTATATAGGTGCTAGGGCTTGACGTGACCAGCCGATTGATCGTGGGGCCTCTCCAACCGCCCGTCTAGCCAAGATAGGGCCAAAGTGGAGTATTGCATGTCATGAACTGCTCATCCACCTGGGCTCTATCCTTAAGCATCACGGGTCGCCACCCACAGCCAACAGGTGGCCCCATTGGGGGAGTCTTACCCCTCTGCAGAGGTGCAGTCGGTGCATTCTAACGCCCCAGCCGACAGGGCGGAATATTCATTGTGTCATTAGAAAGAAGAAAGATTTGAGAAACTGAACTTCTTTACTTCTATCACTTTCGCTTTGTTTTTGTTTTTTGGGGTTTTTTTTATTGTCATTTTTATTTATTTATTTTTGTCTGATTTCTTTGAGAAGTTTTACTTGAATTTTCTTTAATTTTTTTTTTTGCAGGTCTTACAGATATTGAGATTATTGCTCAATGTATGATATTCTTTCTGGCTGGTTTTGAGACCACAGCATCTACACTTTCCTTTTTTGCTCACTCTGTAGCAATGTACCCTGAGATCCAAGAGAAAACTTTTAGAGGAAATAGAAGAAAAACTTGGACAGGTAAAAAATTTTAATTATTCAAATCTGTGCTGTTCAGAATTTTAATGGGTCTTGTGTCTTTCTATGTCTTTGTCTATTAGGGTAAATCTTGACTAATTAATTATTTATTTTCCAATCAAACTAACCCTAACCCTTACTCTAAACCCTAACCCTAACCCCGTCTTCTTTTTTCCTAGTAGATCAATAAATAAATAAATAATTTATCAGTCAAGAGTGGTTCTTCTTTGTTTATGTTAGACTTATAGGAAATAACCCTTGAAAGTGTAACGGTGCAATTTTTTGTATATAGGGTGTGCTGTAATCCACCATTTAAACTTATAGACTCAACATGTGGTTTAAACCCCAGCCAATCAGCAGCACGAATACGTGGTTAGTTGACTATTTAATCGCTGATATTGACAGCTGTTCATTTGCACGTTATTTGACATTGATGAACAGACATACAACTGAATTAACATTAAGGGACATCAAAGAACAACCAAAGGATCATACCCAACACTGAGGGACACCAAGGAACAACCAAAGATCATACCCCAACACTGAGGACACCAAGGAACAACCAAAGGATCATACCCAACACTGAGGGACACCAAGAACAACCAAAGGATCATACCCAACACTGAGGGACACCAAGGAACAACCAAAGGATCATACCCACACTGATCACCCCAAGGGACACCAAGAACAACCAAAGGATCATACCCAACACCCAAGGACACCAAAAAGCAACCAAAGGATCATACCCAACACTAAGGGACCAAAGAACAACCAAAGGACCATACCCAACACTAGGGACACCAAGGAACAATCAAAGAATCATGCCCAACATTAAGGGACACCAAGGAAAAACCAAAGGATCATACCCAACACTGAGGGACACCAAGGAACAACCAAAGGATCATACCCAACACTGAGGGACACCAAGGAGCAACCAAAGGATCATACCCAACATTAAGGGACACCAAGAACAACCAAAGGATCATACCCAACATTAAGGGACACCAAGGAACAACCAAAGGATCATACCCAACACCAAAGGACACCAAAAAGCAACCAAAGGATCATACCCAACACTAAGGGACACCAAAGAACAACCAAAGGATCATACCCAACACTGGACACCAAGGAACAACCAAAGGATCATACCCAACACTAAGGACACCAAGGAACAACCAAAGGATCATACCCAACATTAAGGGACACCAAGGAACAACCAAAGGATCATACCCAACATTAAGGACACCAAGAACAACCAAAGGATCATACCCAACATTAAGGAACACCAAGGAACAACCAAAGGATCATACCCAACACTGAGGACACCAAGGAAAAACCAAAGGATCATACCCAACACTGAGGGACACCAAGGAGCAACCAAAGGATCATACCCAACATTAAGGGACACCCAAGGAACAACCAAAGGATCATACCAGACATTAAGGGACACCAAGGAACAACCAAAGGATCATACCCAACATTAAGGGACACCCAAGGAACAACCAAAGATCATACCAACACCAAGGGACACCAAAAAGCAACCAAAGGATCATACCCAACAGTAAGGCAACCCAAAGGATCATACCCAACACTAAGGGACACCAAGGAACAACCAAAGGTCATACCCAACACTAAGGGACACCAAGGAACAACCAAAGGATCATACCCAACATTAAGGGACACCAAGGAACAACCAAAGGATCATACCCAACACTACACCCAAAGATCATACCCAACACTAAGGGACACCAAAGAACAACCAAAGGATCATACCCAACACTAAGGGACACCAAGAACAACCAAAGGATCATACCCAACACTAAGGACACAAAGAACAACCAAAGGATCATACCCAACACTAAGGGACACCAAGGAACAACCAAAGATCATACCCAACACTAAGGGACACCAAGGAACAACCAAAGGATCATACCCAACATTAAGGGACACCAAGGAACAACCAAAGGATCATACCCAACATTAAGGGACACCAAGGAACAACCAAAGGATCATACCCAACATTAAGGAACACCAAGGAACAACCAAAGGATCATACCCAACACTGAGGGACACCAAGGAAAAACCAAAGGATCATACCCAACACTGAGGGACACCAAGGAGCAACCAAAGGATCATACCCAACATTAAGGACACCCAAGGAACAACCAAAGGATCATACCAGACATTAAGGACACCAAGGAACATCCAAAGGATCATACCCAACATTAAGGGACACCCAAGGAACAACCAAAGGATCATACCCAACACCAAGGACACCAAAAAGCAACCAAAGGATCATACCCAACATTAAGGGACACCAAAGAACAACCAAAGATCATACCCAACACTAAGGACACCAAGGAACAACCAAAGGATCATACCCAACACTAAGGACACCAAGGAACAACCAAAGGATCATACCCAACATTAAGGGACACCAAGGAACAACCAAAGGATCATACCCAACATAAGGGACACCAAAACAACCAAAGGATCATACCCAACATTAAGGAACACCAAGGAACAACCAAAGGATCATACCCAACACTGAGGGACACCAAGGAACAACCAAGGATCATACCCAACACCAAGGGACACCAAAAAGCAACCAAAGGATCATACCCAACACTAAGGGACACCAAAGAACAACCAAAGGATCATACCCAACACTAAGGGACACCAAGGAACAACCAAAGGATCATACCCAACACTGAGGGACACCAAGGAACAACCAAAGGATCATACCCAACACCAAGGGACACCAAAAAGCAACCAAAGGATCATACCCAACACTAAGGACACCAAAAGAACAACCAAAGATCATTACCCAACACTAAAGGACACCAAGAACAACCAAAGGATCATACCCAACACTAAGGGACACCAAGGAACAACCAAAGGATCATACCCAACATTAAGGACACCAAGGAACACCAAAGGGACACCAAGGAACAACCAAAGGATCATACCCAACATTAAGGAACACCAAGGAACAACCAAAGGATCATACCCAACACTGAGGGACACCAAGGAAAACCAAAGGATCATACCCAACACCAAGGGACCAAAAAGCAACCAAAGATCATACCCAACACTAAGGGACACCAAAGAACAACCAAAGGACCATACCAACACTAGGACACCAAGAACAATCAAAAATCATGCCCAACATTAAGGGACACCAAGGAAAACCAAAGGATCATACCCAACACTGAGGGACACCAAGGAACAACCAAAGGATCATACCCAACACTGAGGACACCAAGGAGCACCAAAGGATCATACCCAACATTAAGGGACACCAAGGAACAACCAAAGATCATACCAGACATTAAGGACACCAAGGAACAACCAAAGGATCATACCCAACATTAAGGACACCCAAGGACAAACCAAAGGATCATACCCAACACCAAGGGACACCAAAAAGCAACCAAAGGAGATCATACCCAACACTGAGGGACACAAGAACAACCAAGGATCATACCAACACTGAGGACACCAAGAACAACCAAAGGATCATACCCAACACTAGGACACCAAGGAACAACCAAAGGATCATACCCAACACTGAGGGACACCAAGGAGCAACCAAAGGATCATACCCAACACTGAGGACACCAAGGACAACCAAAGGATCATACCCAACACTGAGGGACACCAAGGAGCAACCAAAGATCATACCCAAAACACTGACACAAGGAGCAACCAAAGCACCCAAAGCAACAAAGTTTCTTCACTAAGGATCATGCCCTGCTTAACACAAGGATGGCCACAAAAATCGTAACAGGTGCACTTCATTTAAGTAGTTTTCATATGGTCTTTGACTGTTTTCGGGGCCTCCTGCCTTTGAAGTGCCTTCTGCAAGTGCAAGTTCACCATAAAATACTTTACTGGCGGGGAGGGGGTCTGCAGATGGTGTGACCCAATCATCGTAGTTGGCATTGTGATAGGATGGTCTCAATTGGGTCAATGCATACTCTGCTTCAAATTTTGTGCCACCACGTTACACCCAGTATGCATTGGAGCAGTTGTGTATTGCTTCCAATTTATTTAGGTGCCTGCGATACATCACCACAACTTGCTATATAAGAGATGGTAGGCATACAGCTTTATATACAGAGATCTTAATATCGACATTTTTGTCGTCATGCACCACAGAATGCAGATGGAAATTTCCCCTGCAATGTGTGTAATCAAATGCCTGAAAAGGCCAAATATCAAAAATAAAAAGTATCGAGAACATCTTTGTAAATATCATTCCTACCTTATTAAAAAAAAACTACTTCAAGGGAAACAACTTTTAATAATTACATTAGTTACTTCCTTCCTCATTGGTATAGAAAATCACTGGTTTTTGCAGATGGCAGATATAAGAGTTAAGATGTTAAGGTGCCTGCGATACATCACCACATACCTCGCCCTTCTTAATAAGAGTATGGAAGCATACACTTTATATTTACAGAGATCTAAATACATTTTGTCGTCAATGACAATCTCGCTCCTTATANTTTACTTCATCACTTACGCCGATAAAACACGTTATTAAAAGTTACAAAAAAAACAACACACTTATAATAGTTCTTCTTATAATCAATAACAAAAACATTAATTACACTATGTACAGAAATATAAATAACTTTTTGATATTAATTTAAATAAAATGTTGTTTTTTTTGTTGTTCGAAAAAAACAGAAGAAAACTAAAGAGTTAAAAAAAGAAATCTTGCATTTTTTCTTTTACAAAGTCGCGTGAGACTTTTGAAAAAATACGATATGGCTTATCAGTGCCAGATTGATAAAAAAAAAATTTTTTTTAAATTACCAAAAATCAGGGAATTATCTGATTTTGATAACATTTCAGTGTTGACAACAAATTCTTTCTTTTAAATTACTGAATCGGTTCAAACTGATTCAATGGAAATAAATCAAAATTCTTTAAAATGAATATTTCTATTAGAGCCATCCATAGTAGAATCTTGAACAATTGTTTATGTACCTTATTAACAAATAAAATATGAAAACTCCTAATTCTAATTTAAATTTCGTATTTTTAGATTCTAAAAACAAATATTTATTTTAATAGCAAGCTTACTTTAGTATTGTTATCTAATCATTTTTGGAGAAAGCGCAATTAAAAAGTCGGCATCCCCTCACCCTTTAGACAGAACAAATATCGATGTATGATTTTTCACTGACATTCTAAAAGAAAAATTATATACCAAATATCAGAATAAAAACAAAAATCTCTAAAAAATGTTTTGGTAGTTTTTGTTTTTTACATTTAATTTTCAGTAATTTATTTTCTACCAGAGTCTCTCCCTTAAATTTTTTTTGGTACTATTCGTAGAGTTCCGTCCAGGCCTCCTGCCTTAAAAAACGCTAGGCGGTGATTATGTCAAAAGACAAACCCATCTATGAATGAAGTCCCTAGCTAAAGCGGTGCCTGCTGTATATGAAAAAATAATTTGTTGATTGAAGGCGTTTTTAACGACAAATTATTTTTTTTTAGATGTTTGAAGGCATTAAAAGTAAGCCATATTTTAAAAAATATTGAGAAAAAAAACAACCAGCACTTTAAAAAAATTTTTTAAAAATTAGATAATTCCTGATTTTTGGTAAATTGTTTTCAATTGAGGGTGTTAAATTTATTTGTAAAATACGTCTATGAAGTCAAAATTGGCAATCCTAGTTATACACTTTTTTTTTGTCCACTGCGTTGTTATTTTAAGAGAATTGAAATTATAAAACTTATCAAGTCCTATACTGAATAAACTGAAAATTAATATTTGCTGATAATTTTGCCGAGTATTTAATGATATTTCTATTTCCGAGTAACAATAAAAAAAAATAAGATAAAATAATAAAAACTTTAAACCGTCCTCTTTTGCAGTTCTGATTTGAAAAAAGGGAATAATTGAATGACTACACAACAACTTTAAATCTGTACAACATCAATTAATGCTGTCATTTATATATACTAGCAAATATATGCACCCTCCGAGTGCAAGTATTTATGTTTTAATATAATAAAATATGTTAAATTAAAAAGGCTAATGAAACTGAATAAGAATGCAGATAAAAAGATTTGGAACAGAGGGGGTATAATCGAAAAATAGAACAACTTTGAAACTAACTCTTCCATCAATTTCCATTACTCCCGTCTTTCATTGGTGAATTTTCCTAATTCAACTATTTAGTTAAAATAGGAAGTAAAGAATAATATTACAGTTATTTCTTCTTCTTAATGGATTTCTTTTAAGATTATTGAGATTTTTGCTCATATTCAATAAGATAAAACCAAACAATTAGAAATCAATAATACTAAGCATATATTTATTAAAATCAAATTTTTAAGATCAATATGCAAATTACTCTTCCCATTCACATTGTAAACCGCTATTTTGTTGCATATATAAATACAATTGCATGTTTTTATAATGTAGATATGGTCAACAGTATTAATAATGTAAAACAATTTTATTATAATTGAGGTTTAAATAAAATCAAATTATGGAGAATGTGATGTAAATAACAAAGGGAATTGTGACTTGAGTAGTGATATAGTTTCGGTTACAGACAGACAAACCCACAATCTCCATTATAATAAGATATATATTTTAAAACTTCTAAATGAATTAACGTATGTCATATTATTAAGTCATGTTTTCCTTAGAGTTTCATTTTTATTTAAAGTATTAATTCCAGTTGAGAAATTTAAAAAAATATACATAGGACTTCATTTCATATCTCTTATTATAATGGAGATTGTGGGTTTGTCTGTCTGTAACCGAAACTATATTACTATTCAAGTCACAATTCCCTTTAGTTATTTACATCACATTCTCCATGATTTTATTTTATTTAAACCTCAATTATTAATAAAATTGTTTTACATCATTAAGACTGTTGACCATATCTACATACTAATAACATGCAATTGTATTTATATATACAACAAAATAGAGGTTTACAGTATGAATTGGAAGGCTAATTTGCATATTGATCTTAAAAATGTGATTTTAATAAATATATGCTTAGTATTATTGATTTCTAATGTTTTTGGTTTTATCTTATTGAATATGAGCAAAAATCTCTTCAATAAATCTTAAAAGAAATCCATTAACAAGAGAAAATAACTGTAATATTATTATTTACTTCCTATTTTAACTAAACAGTTTAATTAGGAAAATTTACCAATGAAAGCGGAGTAACGGAAAATGATGGAAGAGTTAGTTTCAAAGTTGTTCATTTTTCAATCATACCCCCTCTGTTCCAAATCTTTTTTATCTGCATTCTTATTCATTTTCATTAGTCTTTCTAATTTAACATGATATTTTATTGTATTAAAACTTAAATACTTGCACCCGGAGGGTGCATATATTTGCTAGTTCCACTAATATCTGTCCGGTAGACTATGGTAAAAATTACACCCCTGAATTTACAGTCTACCTGAATGAGTATTTTTAGTGAGACACTTATGGACGGTAAATATGAGTTTACTTTATGCATTAAAAAAAAGTCATTAATCAAGGACATAAAACTCATTGAGTGTTCAAAATGGCTTTAATTTGAACCCTTAAATAACCCCTTATAATGCCTGAAAATCACAAATTTCATGATAATGCTCGGTGTGTGTTTTTATTGAATTACGTAAGGTACCCCCTATAGGTCCAGAAGAAATCACCTATTTTTGAAAGTATTCGAAGTGGTGATATCTTTGGTTTTCTGGTAGATTTCAATGCGTAGAACTCATTAATGCCAAAAAAAGCAACCAATTTTAAGAATTGGCAGAGATATGAGCACTTTAATCACCTATTATATTGTCGAAAAAATTTCGATTTCGTTGAAATATTAGATATGGATTTAATCGGCTTAATTGATAGATTTTGATGCATAAAATGCATTGATTTCAAAAGAATCCCTTAATTCGAAGAATTGGCTTTAATTTGAACCCTTAAATAACCCCTTATAATGCCTGAAAATCACAAATTTCATGATAATGCTCGGTGTGTGTTTATTAAAGTTATGAATGATTTAAAAAACCTTTTGTATGAAGAAGGACTTAGGAAGATTGACTTACCAAGTTTGGTTTATCGGAGAACAAGAGGTCTTTAAAATAAATAAATATACCCATGGATTTTATTCAACAAACTTTGATCTATTAAATGTTGCTCACAATATCAATACCAAGGGTCATGAATTAACTCTTAAAAAAATATTGGAAAACAAATGCAAGGCAAAATTATTGGCTGGCTTGTGAAGACAGTCGGAAAATTAAAACAGAAAGTTTTTGGTGGTACCCAATGACAGTTTAACTACAGTCTATGAATTAACATTTTGTGAATTGGGTTACGGTTTTAGGGGATTAAGGTTGTTTTTAATTACGTATTGCTTTAAAAAAAATTTTTAAAAACCCAAATTACTATACATTTAATGTTGAAAAAATTTTTTTTAAACTAAGTTTTATGAAATTATACCTTGCAATACTAACACAAACAACTCTCTCAATAATAGATTAATAATTAATTTCAATGGTTAATAAATGTGTAGTAATTTGGGTTTTTTGTTGTTTATTTTTTTTAAGCAATACGTAATTAAAAACAACCTCATTGGGGACCACTAAAAACTTTCCATTTTAATTTTCCGACCATCTTCAGAAGTCAGTCAAATTATTTTAGTAATAGAGTGGTGAATACATGGAATGAACTACCATCCAATACATTTTTAGCTTTCATGGATGACCAGCATCTTCCCGGCCTGTATATGACCTAACCTATTAACAAACCATTTCAACTGTAGTTATGCGGTAAATAAATATTTCCGTATTCAGTTAAACTAACTCTTTGTCTGTCCTCCTTTGTTTGATTGCGTCATTCAATTCTTTTTTTTTTTTTTTTTTTTTGTGGGTCGATGTCATTATCGGCTCTGTGACATGTTTATGATATGCCCGAAAACAACCAACCAACTAATCTTTAGGCATAAAATAACCCTAGATGAATTGATATACCATTAAAATCAATCAATCCTATTTTAGTAAATCAAAGAATCTTTTCTTTTTCTAGCTATGGAAGAAGAACTTTTGGGATTTTTACTCCACATGGAATCAAAGGTCAAAACCAACAGCTTTTCTGGGAAATCTCAAAGAAATGGGCTCGGCGGTGAGTATCTGAAAGTGTGTCTTTTTTTTTTTTTCTTATATAACGACACAAAAAAAAAAGAAGCACATCCATTTCTGAAAACCGTCTCTGAAGATAAAGTTTACTTTGAAATCGATAAGACAAAAAAACATCTTTTTGTTTTTAGTTTTTATATGCATTGTAATTGTCTTAAATCATTAATATATAATAATATATATATATATATATATATATATATATATATATATACAAATATATATGAACTGAATCAGTTTTAGAAATTATGATACTAAAATATATCTAATATATATGTGTATATTCTGTTACGCACCCACACTCGTTGGAGTCGACCAGTGTGCGCACACAGCAAGAAATAAAAAAAAAAATGCAATGATGGTCCCAGTGTAAAAATAAAAAGAATATAATACAAAGGGATGGGAATTTCAGGCACCTCTCTTTGCTCCTGGAAAGGGGGAGGGAGGAGAAAACCGACGAAAGACAAATCTCAAAGAAATGGGCACGGCGGTGAGTATCTGAAATTTGAAAAAAAACGTTCTTGATTGGAATTTTAAATACTTTGCAATTTGATATATCCGGGTTAAGGGATATATTATGAAGTTGTATATTCTCGTATAGATAAATAAAAGCCTGGTGCGTCGAGTAGTAGCAGTATGTCTTCCGAGCTGTCGGTGTGGTAGTCTTGCTAGTAGGCTTGTAGTATGCTAGTAGGCGCTTGTACCACCACACGTGTCGAGTATTTATGTAGGACATTATCCAATCAGATTATAGTGAGTGCCAGTCTTGTATAAACCTGATGATCAATAAAAACATGGTGCATAAAGATTTCATTTTAACAAATGTTTACTGAATAATTCTACTTGCTACACCAGTATATAATTTCTCAGTTGTAAATATCTATCTATCTATATCCCTATATCTATCTATATTTAGGGGCCGGGTTAGCTCAGTCGTAGAGCGTTCGGCTAGAAACCACAAGGTTCCTAGTTCGATACGGTCCCCGCCAACTCAGCGTATGAGTAGCACAAGGATCAGTTCGGTAAAGTAAGGAGCTGATGGAAGGTGTGGCGCTCCACCTCAGATGCTAAAAACAATCTCCTTGGTCTAGCGCTATTGAAAAGGGGATAGACTCCCTCGCTGACTGGCTGATACTGACTTTAGGCCGCCCCGTAGACTTTACTTTTTATATAGTAAAATAATATTTTAGAAAAACATAGTTCTTTTTATAAAATATTCAATTGTCTCCCATTGGACCCATAACAACAATTTCTCTCTCTCTCTATCTATCTATCTATCTATCTGTTGCAAAATGTTGAAATAAAGGAACAGAAAAAGTATTAGAAGGATAATATAGGATATTTTAATCAATATTACTTACACGTGTTTCGGTCAGGAGTTTATCTATGTGTACATTATTCAAACTATTATTATTTTTAAATAATCAAATGAAATGAAATAATAATAATAGAAAAAATATAGAAATGTTCCGCACACAAAGAAAATTCAACCTTCATCAGAGTAAATCCTTATTTGAAATGAAATTTGTTGGAAAAAGCGGAGAATAACGCCGAAACACGTGTCTGTGGATGACATATTAATATATGCTCCCATAAATTTGGTAATGAGCTCTCTAATTGGTAATTTAAATTAACTCTCACTACTAAGCAAATAAGCAATGATCATTTCTCCGGAAATTTGATCTCTCAGTGACCATAAAATACATTCCTATGTACTTAATAGTTTAAAAACACCAGTCCCCGCATCAGCTGTCAGTAGGCGAGGGGATAAGATATCGGACTACGATGCGGTCAGTCTGAGTTCGACCCTACCCAAGGATAGTTGTGTTTAGCCACACTGAAGAGGCGTGAAACGCCGAAACACGTGTCTGTGGATGACTTATTAATATATATATATATATATTGTAAGAATACCCATTCTGCACCCTGCACCTTCGCTGCACGATGTGACTGTTCTGTTCTGTGCTGGCCGATGCGAAGGCATGAGTCAGATGGGTTCACAGGGATTAAAAGAAAACAAAACAAAACAAACACAAGTCTGTTAATAGGACACTGATAGAAGAGGGAGTTGTGACACTTAAGCAGTTGTAGTGGGCTCTCTCAGCTGGCAAGAAGTTGTCATGAGACTAAGTGAATTACTGGCTTCACTGGCTAATTTCTAAGTCTGCTGCTACTGTCGATATCATCCCCTACCAGCCGAAAATCTAACTCTAACTCATCTTTTTCTGGGACCGTATGTATATATATATATAAAATTCCACCCTCACCATCTCCTTTCTGATTAACCTTACTCGACATTCAATCACTTCTACAGATGTTCTTTTGTTTGAAATATTAACTCGAACCATAATCATACAGGCACAAACAGATAAACAAATGGTCTCATCATCAATTAAAACAATGCCAAATTAAACCCAGGCCTCAGACATTTGTCTCGGTTGGATATCAAATATCTTCCCATCTGTCTTATTTATTTATTTATTTATTCATTCTTTTTCATTTCTTGGTTGTGTTTTACACATATGATTCACTACCTCCTATCTACATACGTATATATATATATATAAATATATATTATAATTTAATGCATTCATGCATTTTAGTGCAATTAAAAGTGTCACAATATATATATATATATATATATATATTATATAAAAGAAAGATTCTGTATGTCTATGTTTGTACGATGGCTAAGCACATATCTTTTTATAAAGGAAAATTGGTGGACACCAGCAAAGCCCAAAGTTCAATAAAATCCACAACCTATTTTTGTCCGAGAGGCGGTTAAAAAAATTCTTACCATTCATTTTCCATAAGAAAACCTAAATAAGAATAAATGGGTATAAATCAATGGGTTATTTCCTATTGTAAGGTTCATAGGTTATAATAATGTTATAACTTGTTGAAACGAACAAACTCCGAAAAGGGTGTTAAACATATAACAAGATGGACTTTAATAAAAGCACATGGAAACGACACATAAAATAGAAATACAAGATACATAGTAGATAATACAAATAAGATATAATAAAAGGACAATTTCAATAGTTACGTACATGTACATATAAAATATAGAAAGAGTTAAAGATAGTCCATATGGTTGAAGTCACTTACTGACTTAGTCTGTACGTGGGGACTAGAGACCCCAACCAGAAAGAATTTATTCATCTAAACGACTCCACGTCATTCCAGTTATCACGCCTCTTGAGTCTGATTCTATTGCCAGGGGTCGAGACACCGTTTAATCGCAGTGTAGTTTAACTCCTCCTGCCAGGAAACACAAATAACCTTTGGGTGTAGTTATAATGAATTTATTCAGCAGGAAAGAGGTAAAAAGCTGGAAAGATAAAATAAACATATGACAGGCGAGGTACATCAAGTTAAAAGGCAAGACAATAATAACATAAATGTAGTAGTACACAAAGAGACAGAGAGGAGGGTAAGGTCGCAGGCAAGCAATGTGGAAGGAGAGATGTAGGTAGGGAGCATGAGTCTAGTAGTAAACTCTTAGCCAAAGTGGACAGTGAGTAGTTGATGGGTTTATGAGGAAGGTAAAACCGAGAATAGCAGTCGAAATGGTACCAAGGTCACGGAGACATATTCTAGGTGAAAGTTAGCAAGTATTATTCTGAATAAAGCTAATTTACATGAGGCAGTAAGGAATGATGAACAGCGTAATGATACTAGCCCAGAACACAGAGGAATAGGGGGAGGTTGCAGACGACAAGAAGGAGGGAGGAGGAGGTGAATGATAAATTCAATGGTCCCTTATGAACGTAGACCGGGTTTCACTCAGAATAATGCTATGAGCCAGAGACTACTAATAGTAACTTTCTAAGAGAAAGTAACGGTAAGTGGGGGAATAAATAGTAGTAGACAAAATGACAAGATCTACATGGAAATACTTAGATAAATAAGCCGGGGGCTCACATGGAATACTTAGAAATTCAAGGTCGGACAACAGGATAAATAAAATAGTAGAAATAGCCAGTAACAAATTAGCTATGTAATGTTAGGGAGAGAAGATAAAGAAATCTTCCTTACCGGGTGCTCGTAGTAAACTTCTGAGAGGGAGAAGTCAGCAACACGTCTATTGGGTGCCGTGGCGAGGTAGAAAGAGAATTGAATTTAGCGCTGAATCATGATAACTGGAAGTGAGTGGTCGAAAGGTAAATAGTACTCTATTTACGAAAATAACACAATTGGTCTAAGGGACGTAACTCTTACCTCAGAATCACAACTTACAAGCCGAGACACCAGTGTAAGATAAAATCACATTCACTTATAAGAAGCTATGAACATATATCTCTCTCTCTCTCTATCTCTATAATCAGCAATTTACGAGATCAGCAATTTATTTGCGCCTGACTGTTTTGTGACTTATTACATCTTACCCTTTCTTTCTCACTTCAAAACTTATAACATCTTTTTCTTACTTGTTATAATGAACTTTACAAAAATTACATTTTTGTACAAAAGACTGATGAAAGAACTTTGCTCGGTATTCTGCATTACCTTTTTGTAAACCTTTTCTCAATACAATTTGTTTGTTTTAAAATTGAGTTCTGTCCTTTATGCCATGTGCCTACATTATTGAATGTTCTCATGGTGTCTTTCATGTTTTGAATAATATTTCATGAAGTTCAACTTTAAACTGGTGACCTCACAATATATATATATCAAACAATTATACATCCACCCACTACAGGCTAAACCACTGTCCCTTTTAGGGGCGCGAAATCCAGGGGTTGCAAGCACTCTTACAACCTCAGTCATGTGCCGTCGATATTAGGTGAATACAGTTACATATTTGTGTTTGCCGTTTCTGCTAGTGGAACGGGAGAGTTAAAATCATCGCTCAGCAGTGAGATAGTATTAATACGATGATATGATTCTCTCTTCCCTGTCTATAACAGATTGGGAAATAGAATTTATTTTCTTTTAAACAGAGTGAATGATCTTTTCGCTCACTCACATATTATATATTAAATTTTTTGAGAGAAGTCCTTAATGGAAAAACCTTCTTCATTTTTATTGGACTCTTTTTGAAGCATTAAATTAACTAGCAAATATATGCACCCTCCGGGTGCAAGTATTTGAGTTTTAATGTAATAAAATATTATATTAAATTAGAAAGGCTAATGAAACTAAATAAGAATGCAGATAAATAGATTTGAAACAGAGAGGGGTGTAATCGAAAAATAGAACAATCGAAACTTACTCTTCCATCACTCCCGTCTTTCATTGTTATTTTTTCTAATTTAAGTATTTATTTAAAAGAGGAAGTAAAGAATAAAATGACAGTTATTTTTTCTTGTTGATGGATTTCATTTAAGATTGATTGAAGAGATTTTTGCTTATATTCATTAAAATAAAACCAAACAGTTAGAAATCAATGACACTGAGCACATATTTATTAAATTTGATTTTTTAATATCAATATGCAAATTAGCCTTCCCATTCACACTGTAAACCGCTATTTTGTTGTATATATAAATATAATTACATGTTATTAGCATGTAGATATGATTAACAGTATTAATAATGTAAAACAATTTTATTAATAATTGAGGTTAAAATTAAAATAAAATCCTTGAGAATGTGACGTAAATAACTAAGAGAATTGTGACTTGAGTAGGAATATAGTTTCGGTTACAGACAGAAAAACACACAATCTCCATTATAATAAGATATAATTATTAAGATATTGGAGGAGATACAATAGGTGTCTTACCTTTATGATGTTCTATTGAGAAATGATTTGAATTTTTTTAGATTTTATCTAATGTTGTCTGTTCTACATCCGGTATCTATTGCAACAATGTATATCTTTGTTGAATTTAAGATAAAGACGGTCAACTGGAAGATTTTGGAATAACTTTTATAGTTGTAAAATAAATAAATGAATAAAAAAAATAAATAAAAAAGACTATCTTCAATTATTTATTAGAAAAATGTATGGGTTATTTACTCGGACTCAAATCGATGAATGATTTAAGAAAACTATATTTCATATTTTTTTTAAATTTAAATAAATGAAATAGAATAAAATAAAATATTTGAACTATAAATGGCAAATGTAGGAAGTGTGTGGTGTAATGGTTAAAGTCATGGGAAATGGACTCGTCGCCCCGAGTTCAAATCCTGGACATGGTAATTGCATTTCACTTGACGCTAATATCCTTGGGAAAGATATGAATCCTACTCTCCCTCCAGCTATGGGTAAATAGTAGGGCAGACTTGGCTCTTTAACCTTGGTTAGGCAACCGGTCTAGGAGAAAGGAAAACTCTGAATTCAAATCTGCTGAACTCCGCTTAAGAAATTGACCTTGTGTCTCATCCTGCTCGTGCGGAGGGGTTGGTAAATATATATAAATGGCAAAGTGTTATTTTTCCTTTATCAACAACTCTAGACTGACCGTAATTTTAAGAGGGTATGACATTTTTAAGAATGAATTATATATAAAGATAAATATTATTATTATAGATACTAGCAAATATATGCACCCTCCGGGTGCAAGTATTTAAGTTTTAATGTAATAAAATATTGTATTAAATTAGAAAGGCTAATGAAACTAAATAAGAATACAGATAAAAAGATTTGAAACAGAGGGAGTATAATAAAAGATTTGAAACAGAGGGAGTATAATAAAAAATGGAACAACTGAAACTTACTCTTCCATCACTTTCGTCTTTCATTGTTATTTTTTCTAATTTAAGTATTTAGTTATAAGAGGAAGTAAAGAATAAAATGACAGTTATTTCATCTTGTTAATGGATTTCATTTAAGATTCATTGAAGAGATTTTTGCTCATATTCATTAAAATAAAACCAAACAGTTAGAAATCAATAATACTAAGCACATATTTATTAAATTCGATTTTTTAATATTAATATGCAATTTAGCCTTTCCGTTCACACTGTAAACCGCTATTTTGTTGTATATATAAATATAATTGCATGTTGTCAGTATGTAGACATAGTTAACAGTATTAATAATGTAAGACAATTTTATTAATAATTGAGGTTAAATAAAAATAAAATCATGGAGAATGTGATGTCAATAACTAAGAGAATTGTGACTTGAGTCGGAATATAGTTTCGGTTACAGACATAAAAACACACAATCACCATTATAATAAGATATTACATAATTTGACATTGTTACCATAAGTGTTCCCCTTGAACTTATTCCTTTAGGAAACAAAGTAAAAATATGCAAGTAGTTAACTGTTGATAGAGTTTATTTGTGATAGGGAAAATTCTACAGGAAACGTAAAAATTAATTTGTATCCTCCTAAGATTTTTCTTAATTTGGAATTTTTTTAATATAATATGGTGTTAAGTGTTGATTTCCAATCCGTCTCATCAGATCAATTCCTCACCTTCAAATATGGTTTTGAAGCTTTAAATTTTTCATTTAAGTTTTTCCATTTATTTCATTCATTTTTTTACTTCATTCAATAATTTTTCCATTAATTCTTAACTATATATATGTGTGTGTGTGTGTGTGTGTATATATATATATGTGTGTGTGTGTGTGTATATATATATGTGTGTGTGTGTATATATATGTGTGCGTGTGTGTGTGTGTATATATATATGTGTGTGCACGCGTTTGTATATATATATATGTGTGCGCATGTGTGTGTATATATATATGTGTGCGCATGTGTGTGTGTGTATATATATGTGTGTGTGTGTATGTGTGTGTATATATGTGTGTGTGTGTGTATATATATGTGTGTATATATATGTGTGCGCATGTGTGTGTATATATATATGTGTGTGTATATATATATATATGTATATGTGTGTGCATGTGTGTGTATATATATATATATATGTGTGCGCATGTGTGTGTGTATATATGTGTGTGTGTGTGCATATATGTGTGTGTGTGTGTGTGTGTGTGTGTATATATATGTGCATGCATGTGTGTATATATATATATATATGTGTGTGCGCATGTGTGTATATATATATATGTGAAATTTAACATTTTGAAAAAACATATGATGTTTGTTATGTAATTGCTGACAGATCTGTTTCGACCAAATCGATACATAACAAACATCATATGTTTTTTCAAAATGTTAAATTTCATACTGTCGGATTAATTTCCATCTATTTTTCATATATATATATGTGTGTGTGTATATATATATTTGTATGCATCTGTATATGCATGCATGTGTGTGTGTGTGTATATATATGAGTGTGTGTATATATGTATGTGTATATATATGTGTGTGTGTGTATATATACATATATATGCATCCATGTGTGTGTGTATATATACATATATATGCATCCATGTGTGTGTGTATATATACATATATAT
Source organism: Doryteuthis pealeii (assembly GCA_023376005.1). Taxonomy (NCBI): domain Eukaryota; kingdom Metazoa; phylum Mollusca; class Cephalopoda; order Myopsida; family Loliginidae; genus Doryteuthis; species Doryteuthis pealeii. The sequence goes on along the minus strand of CM042160.1, from coordinate 90,098,388 downwards.
GCAGCTATGTGTATGTGAGTATATTTACATATATATATATATATAATTTAATACATCCAGCCAGATTGATGAAAGTAAAGAAGGAAAAATAATTAACTTGACATTTTATTGTAGACAAATTGTAATTACAGTAGATATTTATCTGTCCGAATTTTTTTTCTATGAGGCTTGATAATTTGTCCAGAAGGTCAGATGATGTAACGGATGTAAGCATTGAGTTAATACAGTTAATCATATATAGGTTGCAGGTTCAATCCTGACTACAGGCGAAAACAACATGGAGTATTTAACACAGCTCAACACCAGAATCCGGTCATGTTTAATGGAATGGGAACAATCTACCCCAATGGATTAAATAAAGGGTTAGGTTCGAAGTTTCGTGAAGGCTCCTGATTACGACGTGAAGGTTTCCAAGTTCAACAAGAAACCCCTGAAGAAGGCAGGAGTGCACATTGACCGAAATGTTGTGTATATAACAATAAAGATGAGGACAACAGTCTGAAAAATCTAAAAGATACAAATCGACTGGTGTAGATCCATTTTATTGTTAAAAGAGTTATCTGCCTTGATTTTCCTTGATTCATAGGAGTTTGTGATTTAAAACAAAATTTTATTTTAATTTCATCTTAATCCCCACAATATAACAATAAAGATGAGGACAACAGTCTGAAAATGTAAATAGTAGAAAATAATATTTTTAGCTTCCTGAAAATCATGATTTTAATTCATTTAAAATTTTTGTATATTTTTATTTGTATAGATGTTAATTTTTCAGATTTCTTTTAAACATTTTTCTAGGATTGTTTTTAAGTTTCAAAAAAATAAAGATTTCTTTTTTTTTTTTTTAATTCCAGGGATTTGAAAAAATATTTTTTACATGGCAGAAAGAATATGGTGATGTTTACAGGTAAGACATTTTCTCCATAAAAACTCATTTAAATTGGTAGCATGTGTTACATAATAAATAGGGTAGCCTATTCATTTTGTAATGTAGTGTAATATTTGCATTTAAAAGTTGGGAGGATGATTATTTGTGAAAAGAAGTTTTGAGAGAAAAATATGCATCAAGACGTAGCTGTGTCAGTGCTACTGTACAGCTTCACCAAATGGACCCTAACGAAGCGCTTAAAGAAAAAGTTAGATGGGAGATACACAAGGATGTTGTGCTGCTGTCTTGAACAAATCATGAAAGCAGCATCCCCCAAGAAAACACCTGTACAGTAACCTGCATCCTATTAAAAAACCAAAAAAACATCCATGTGAGCTCTAGGTTGTATGGTGTTCTACTTCATAGCCCTTACTACCAGGTTTACTTTGACCTGAAGTGGTAGTACCTGTAAGGATACCATCTATAGGTCAAATAGATAAAAAAATGAGTTTTAAAAAATGGGGTTAAAAAACTGAGTTAAAAATTTTTTTTTTTTTTCCCCGGTTCTGGCTCAAATCCCGAAGTCAGATAAGGTCTTTTTGAGACTCTGTATCATTTTGCTGGAGTTTTTTCAGTTTTGTACCGTGACTGTAGTATTGCGTAGGTCCTTATAAATTTTTAGACGCTACTGCTTAGGGTTCCGTGAAAATCTTTTTTCCTCGTCGCCACTGTTATGACCTGTTTAAGGGTCAATGAATAATAACTCAACACAGGTATAAAATGTAGGGAACAGATTGTATTCAGCAATGTACAATGGAAGGGTTTCCTTGTTTCAGCTTACACGAAGAACTGTATCTGGTACTACTCGTTTGAGTAGCTTTACTACGTTAAAAAAAATCCTAAATATCTATCAAGAATAAATAAAACAAAAAAGACTTCAGCATAAAATAAACCAAGGGTTGTCATGTCATAAAATCCTACCAACCGACCAACCAACCGTTACCCTTTCTCAGTAATAGAATTATAGCAGAATTGGGTACTAATGCAGAATAGTGCGCAAGAGATAATATCATTTTGAATTGCATTTTACGTATATAAAATAGCATTAGATTATGGAAACTCCTGAAGTAGCCTAATCCTAACACTGATACTAACCCTAGCATCTCAAAGGTTTGAACCATTGAGGAAGTGGGTACAATGCAGAATAGCGCACAAGAGATATCATTAGAATCACATTTTACGTATAAATAGCATTAAATTATGGAAACTTCCAAAGTAGTCTAACCCTAATACTAGCCCTTACCCTAATCCTAGCGTCTTAAAGATTTTGGGTATTACTTTGAATTTTAATGAAATGTAATGCTTTTTATACGTAATCTAATGATATTATCTCTTATACACTATTTTGCATTAGTACCAACACTGAGTGGGTTCTTTAGCTTTGGTTAGGCAACCTGCCTAGAAAGGAAACTCTGAATTTAAAACGACATTACCTCACTTAAAAAATTGACCTTGTTTTCGCAAAATTTAGCCTTTAGAAAACAAGGGTTTTTTATTAATAAGGACAATAATTTCTCCATTAAAATAGAGACAATAATACGCAACGTTGGTAATCTCAGAATTAGAGAAAGTTTATTAATAGCTAAGTTACAACCTCACATAAACAGTAGGTTAGAATTAAACACTGAATATATAATTAGTTAACATACACATTCCATAAATACACACACACACACACACACACACACACACACATATATATATATATATATATATATATATATATATATATATATATAAATAAATAAAAAATGAATAAATAAATAAATAAAAGGAATAAAATTGAAATTGATTGAACAACGGATATCACAGCTCTTCTGCGTGACGTTATAACAACCCACGAGACGCGTGTTTATAACGTCCAAAACAAAAAACACACAAGACCGCGTCCATTTCAAAAACAGTCTCTGAAGAGGAAGTTTCTTCGAAATTGATTAGACACTGGACATTATTTTATTTTTTTTATATGCATTGTAATTGCCTTCTTAATATAAATAAGGATTTTTTAATCACAATTGGGTTGTTTCGTAAATAATGTCCGGTTTTAGAATATAATGAATTAATGGGCCGTAATGCTGATAGCTTTTTGATTTAGTGTGTCCTGGGATGCACATATTTGTGCTGAATGAGTCCCCAGGAAAATTTATGGTCCCAACTAAAGCTGTCTAACTCCCTACCTTGTAACATATCCAGTGTAATTTGTTTCTAAGAAACTATTGAAATGTATTTACAGTTAGCTTGAAATGGCGAGGGAAGAAAAAAGGAAAACATTGGGACACATAGATATGATTTTACTACGTCATTTTAGATCAGGGATGCAGGTTTGGTTTGGTTTGTTTTGCTGCATATCAACCTCAGTGTGTCACTGACAAAGTTTTGAAATAAATTCATTCTTAATGGATACTCAATTTTGTTTATAAACTCATGTTTTTCTATTTAACCCAGAGATGGGACCCTATCAGGTACTACCACTCCGGGTCAGAGTGGACCAGGGAGCAATGCTGATGAAGGGGTGCTCCATATTCCCCAGACCTCCAGAACTGGAACCTCACCATCAGATAGAGTTTAAAGTAACTCCCAGGATATGAAGTCCCTCAGCCATTGCCTTCTAGCACCCATATGATAAAAAGTCTCTGTTGAAACTCTTTCCAACCAGAGAAATCAGGTTACTTCGTTGGTGGATAATGCTAGAAGAGCGTTCATGTTTACACTGTAAAGACAGCAAGCAAAATGACATGATCAGGCTTAAACTTCAATCACGTGACAACAACTTGGGATGGTCACTACTAGAATAGTAGTGACCATCCCAAGTGGAGATTTTAAGAGATTTGAATTCAGAGTTTTCCTTCTCTTAGACTGGGTGCTTTAGGCAACCAGTCTGCCCTACTATTTACCCATAGCTGGAGGAAGAATAGTTGGATTCATGCCTTTCGCAAGAATATTAGTGCTATGTGAACTGTGGCTTTGTCCAGGATTTGAACTCAGGTCGACGAGTCCATTTTCTACAACTCTTATCAGTACACCACCGCGCACCCATAATCTTTGACTCTCCCTTGTGAAACAAAATATTTTTTTTTTAATGTAGTTCTAATCCACTATATCTGTTTTCTTGTAGCTTTTTCTTTGGATCAGCACCAAATTTGGTTATCAGTGACCCTGAAATTGTTGGAGAAATCCTCGTCAAAAGTTTTTCCAATTTTACCAACAGACCTGTGAGTAGCCATTTTGTTTTTCTTCCAATTCAATCAAGCTCAGAAAACGTTGATATTAACTAACCTAATATATTATATCTTTTGCATTTATTATAACCATTTTGCAAGCAGACAACTAACCTAATATAATTATATCATTTATTATAACCATTTTGCAAGCAGACCAACTAACCTAATATAATTATATCTTTTGCATTTATTATAACCATTTTGCAAGCAGACCAACTAACCTAATATAATTATATCTTTTGCATTTATTATAACCATTTTGCAAGCAGACCAACTAACCTAATATAATTATATCTTTTGCATTTATTATAACCATTTTGCAAGCAGACAACTAACCTAATATAATTATATCTTTTGCATTTATTATAACCATTTTGCAAGCAGACCAACTAACCTAATATAATTATTCTTTTGCATTTATTATAACCATTTTGCAAGCAGACCAACTAACCTAATATAATTATATCTTTTGCATTTATTATAACCATTTTGCAAGCAGACCAACTAACCTAATATAATTATATCTTTTGCATTTATTATAACCATTTTGCAAGCAGACCAACTAACCTAATATAATTATATTTTTGCATTTATTATAACCATTTTGCAAGCAGACCAACTAACCTAATATAATTATATCTTTTGCATTTATTATATTTTGCAAGCAGACCAACTAACCTAATATAATTATATCTTTGCATTTATTATAACCATTTTGCAAGCAGACCAACTAACCTAATATAATTATATCTTTTGCATTTATTATAACCATTTTGCAAGCAGACCAACTAACCTAATATAATTATATCTTTTGCATTTATTATAACCATTTTGCAAGCAGACCAACTAACCTAATATAATTATATCTTTTGCATTTATTATAACCATTTTGCAAGCAGACCAACTAACCTATATATAATTATATCTTTTGCATTTATTATAACCATTTTGCAAGCAGACCAACTAACCTAATATAATTATATCTTTTGCATTTATTATAACCATTTTGCAAGCAGACAACTAACCTAATATAATTATATCTTTTGCATTTATTATAACCATTTTGCAAGCAGACCAACTAACCTAATATAATTATATCTTTTGCATTTATTATAACCATTTTGCAAGCAGACCAACTAACTAATATAATTATATCTTTTGCATTTATTATAACCATTTTGCAAGCAGACCAACTAACCTAATATAATTATATCTTTTGCATTTATTATAACCATTTTGCAAGCAGACCAACTAACCTAATATAATTATATCTTTTGCATTTATTATAACCATTTTGCAAGCAGACCAACTAACCTAATATAATTATATCTTTTGCATTTATTATAACCATTTTGCAAGCAGACCAACTAACCTAATAATTATATCTTTTGCATTTATTATAACCATTTTGCAAGCAGACAACTAACCTAATATAATTATATCTTTTGCATTTATTATAACCATTTTGCAAGCAGACCAACTAACCTAATATAATTATATCTTCTTTTGCATTTATTATAACCATTTTGCAAGCAGACCAACTAACCTAATATAATTATATCTTTTGCATTTATTATAACATTTTGCAAGCAGACCAACTAACCTAATATATTATATCTTTTGCATTTATTATAACCATTTTGCAGCAGACCAACTAACCTAATATAATTATATCTTTTGCATTTATTATAACCATTTTGCAAGCAGACCAACTAACCTAATATAATTATATCTTTTGCATTTATTATAACCATTTGCAAGCAGACCAACTAACCTAATATATTTATTATAACCATTTTGCAAGCAGACCAACTAACCTAATATAATTATATCTTTTGCATTTATTATAACCATTTTGCAAGCAGACCAACTAACCTATATAATTATATCTTTTCCATTTATTATAACCTTTTTGGATGAATGGGAATATTAAACAAAAAGAATTAAGGAATTAAAATTCTTTTTATTGGCCTATGTTAGATTTATAAATACTGAAAGTGGGGAAAAAAGTTGTTACTAATCTTATAAACAAACACAGAAACTGATAACATTGGGAACTTCCGATGTTTTTATTCATTAAAGTATTTTACAAGTCAGTATCAAGAGATTAAAAGAAGAAAAAAACTTTATATAGGAGTGATATAGCTCAAAAAGAAAAAAAAAATATCTTAATGAAATTATGTGATATTAAAAGAATTAACACGTTTTTATTCATTAAAGTATTTTACAAGTCAGTATCAAGAGATTAAAAAGAAAAAAAAACTTTATATAGGGATGATATAGCTCAAAAAGAAAAAAAAAATATCTTAATGAAATTATGTGATATTAAAAGAATTAACACATGTTTTTATTCATTAAAGTATTTTACAAGTCAGTATCAAGAGATTAAAAAGAAAAAAAACTTTATATAGGGATGATATAGCTCAAAAAGAAAAAAAATATCTTAATGAAATTATGTGATATTAAAAAGAATTAACACATGTTTTTATTCATTAAAGTATTTTACAAGTCAGTATCAAGAGATTAAAAGAAAAAAAAACTTTATATAGGGATGATATAGCTCAAAAAGAAAAAAAAAATATCCAAATGAAATTATGTGATATTAAAAGAATTAACACATGTTTTTATTCATTAAAGTATTTTACAAGTCAGTATCAAGAGATTAAAAAGAAAAAAACTTTATATAGGGATGATATAGCTCAAAAAAAAAAATATCTTAATGAAATTATGTGATATTAAAAGAATTAACACATGTTTTTATTCATTAAAGTATTTTACAAGTCAGTATCAAGAGATTAAAAAGAAAAAAAAAACTTTATATAGGGATGATATAGCTCAAAAAGAAAAAAAAATATCTTAATGAAATTATGTGATATTAAAAGAATTAACACATGTTTTTATTCATTAAAGTATTTTACAAGTCAGTATCAAGAGATTAAAAAGAAAAAAAACTTTATATAGGGATGATATAGCTCAAAAAGAAAAAAAAAATCTTAATGAAATTATGTGATATTAAAAGAATTAACACATGTTTTTATTCATTAAAGTATTTTACAAGTCAGTATCAAGAGATTAAAAGAAAAAAAAACTTTATATAGGGATGATATAGCTCAAAAGAAAAAAAAATATCTTAATGAAATTATGTGATATTAAAAGAATTAACACATGTTTTTATTCATTAAAGTATTTTACAAGTCAGTATCAAGAGATTAAAAGAAAAAAAAAACTTTATATAGGGATGATATAGCTCAAAAAGAAAAAAAAATATCTTAATGAAATTATGTGATATTAAAAGAATTAACACATGTTTTATTCATTAAAGTATTTTACAAGTCAGTATCAAGAGATTAAAAAGAAAAAAAACTTTATATAGGGATGATATAGCTCAAAAAGAAAAAAAAATATCTTAATGAAATTATGTGATATTAAAAGAATTAACACATGTTTTTATTCATTAAAGTATTTTACAAGTCAGTATCAAGAGATTAAAAAGAAAAAAAAAACTTTATATAGGGATGATATAGCTCAAAAAGAAAAAAAAATATCTTAATGAAATTATGTGATATTAAAAGAATTAACACATGTTTTTATTCATTAAAGTATTTTACAAGTCAGTATCAAGAGATTAAAAAGAAAAAAAAACTTTATATAGGGATGATATAGCTCAAAAAGAAAAAAAAAATATCTTAATGAAATTATGTGATATTAAAAGAATTAACACATGTTTTTATTCATTAAAGTATTTTACAAGTCAGTATCAAGAGATTAAAAAGAAAAAAAAAAACTTTATATAGGGATGATATAGCTCAAAAAGAAAAAAAAATATCTTAATGAAATTATGTGATATTAAAAGAATTAACACATGTTTTTATTCATTAAAGTATTTTACAAGTCAGTATCAAAGAGATTAAAAGAAAAAAAAACTTTATATAGGGATGATATAGCTCAAAAAGAAAAAAAAATATCTTAATGAATTATGTGATATTAAAAGAATTAACACATGTTTTTATTCATTAAAGTATTTTACAAGTCAGTATCAAGAGATTAAAAAGAAAAAAAAAACTTTATATAGGAGTGATATAGCTCAAAAAGAAAAAAAATAATATCTTAATGAAATTATGTGATATTAAAAGAATTAACATACAGCATATTAGCAAAATCAATTAATATTAACAAAAACAAAAATCTTAAAATGATAAAATCAAAAGAATTACAATATTAAAAAGATCACATTTGATCCTACAGAAAAGTTTATCTGAAAGTGAAATTATTTTATTCAAGAAATGATTCTCTTTATTTTATAACAACTTTCGTTCTTCTTACCAACACAGAAAAGATTAGCACAATATATACTTTTGTTTTTTCTTTATACCTTATACTGTCTGTTTTAAAAGCAGACCAACTAACCTAATATAATTATATCTTTTTGGTAACTCAATGCAAGGCATTTTCCTATTGGCAGCTCATTGACCAATTCAATTTAATCATTTAATGGGAGGCACATGGTGTACTGGTTAAAGTTGTAGGAAATGGACTCGTCAACCTGAGTTCAAATCCTGGATGAAGCCACAAATCACATAGTGCTAATACCCTTGGGAATCCAACTATTCTCCCTCCAGCTATGGGTAAATAGTAGGGCAGACTTGGCTCTTTAACCTTGGTTAGGCAACCAGTCTAGGAGAAGGAAAAAAGATTTTTGGCTAAACTTGCAAATCAGTTGGAAAATTAAAACATATTACAGGGTGACCCAGAAAAAATAGAAACCAAATTATTTATTTATTTTCCCATTAAACTAACCCCAACCCCAACCCCAACCCCAACCCTAAACCCCCCTAGTTAAAATTAACAGTTTTATTACAAAATGTGTGGGTTCTGGTTTATTTTGGGTCACCCTAATTTTCCGACCGATTTGCAAGTTTAGCCAGATTTTTAAAAAATCAAGGTCAGAAGACCTTGATGTTTACTAAGCTTAGTTTATCATTTTACAATTATGATAACTTATTTATAAATATGATCACATCTTTTGAATCTGTGGTGGCTCAATATAAGGCATTTTCCTATAGCATACATCATATTTGGGGCCAGTTTAGCTAAGTCAGTTGAGCATTCGTGTAAAAATCACAAGGTTTGATACCAGTCTCTGCCAACTAAATGTACAAGTAGCACAGATTAGGTAATCTGATCTGTGCAGTAAAATGGGGAGCTGACAGTAGGTGTGATGCTCCACCTCAGCATAAACAATCTCCCTGGTCTAGTGCTAGCAAAAAGAAGATAGACTCCCTCACAGACTGGTTGATACTGACAATAGGCCACTCCGTCAACTTTACTTTTTACTTTTTATACATTATATTCGATTTATTTGTTTTGCAAAATTTCATGATTGTAAATGAATGCTTTATTCTTGGTAATCTGAACATTAGCTACATAAATGAGAGTAACTTCCCCTTGTTTGTTTCACTTTGAGGAAACTGTTTGTTTTGGTCGGCCATAAGGTAGTTTGATGCTCAAATTTTGGGGATTGTCTAATGTTAACATAGTCCACACCTGAAAAAAATTTCAGAAAAATTGAATGGGGTGGGTGACATGGACTGGATGATTTGACATGGAATTACCCATTGAAGTGGGTGGGTGACATGGCCTGGATGAACTGACATGGAATTACCCATTGAATGGGGTGGGTGACATGGCCTGGATGAACTGACATGGAATTACCCATTGAAAGGGGTGGGTGACATGGCCTGGATGAACTGACATGGAATTACCCATTGAATGGGGTGGGTGACATGGACTGGAGGATTTGACATGGAATTACCCTTACAGTGTCTTCCATGGTTTTCATAGTGAGATGTAATAAATAAAATAAAGTTAGAGACTAATTGTATTTATTCTGTTCTACGAACAGAGCTGAGAAAAATGTCCTTTTCACTCAACAAGCGAGGACTAAAAACCAGATAGGTGTTGGTCCATCAAAGAAAGGAAGTAAATGAACAAGTTTCAAAGGGCTGAATTGTCATGTGACCAATAGGCATGTGACATGGGAAGCAACACCTACAATCCAAGGGAAGACAATTATGTTTGTCTCCTTACAATTTTTTTGTTTTCCATATGATTTTTATATTTCTAGTCATTCTATGAAATTAAGCATATTTAATCTATTTTTTATTTGCTTGAATTTCAAGTCCACACTTGTACAAAATTTCAGAAAAATTGAAGGGGGTGGGTGACAATTTTACTTTTTTCTGGATGATTTGACATGGAATTGCCCTATTATGATGTTTGATGTTTACTTAAGAGCTAATGTAAAATAGTTCAATATGTAAAAAGATTTAACTCTCTCTCACTCTTTTTTCTTTCTTTCCTTTCATCTTTTCGCTTTATCGCTTCCCTCTCTCTATCTTACCCATCTTTTTTTCTGTGTAGCATGTACCTTTTCTTTTTCTTTCTTTATGATAAAATTATTATTAGGTGAGGTGACTGCACTCATGATATTTGGAATTGGAAGCTCAAATTCTCTGGAATGTCTAACTTTAACATAGTCCACACTTGTACAAAATCTCAGAAAAATTGAAGGGGATGGGTGACAATTTTACTTTTTTCTGAATGATTTGACATGGAAATTACCCAATTACTAAACTTAGTTTAACATAATTTTCTTTCTTTTTTTTTTCTTTCTTTGATAGTTATTCCTATCGCCAGATGAATACACTTCAAGCATGGTAACTGCTGCAAAAGATGACCACTGGAAATACCTTCGTACTGTTTTGGCCCCATCTTACAGCTCGAAAAGAATGCGTGAGGTCAGTATTTATTTAAATGTTCTTTTTAATAATATCTCTTGCATTAGGAACTAGGTTAGTATTATCTATACTGGCAAATATATGCACCCTCGGGGTGCAAGTATTTTAGTTAAATTTTATAATAAAATATCATATTAAATTAGAAAGGCTAATGAAACTGAATAAGAATGTAGATAAAAAGATTTTGAACAGAGGGGGTATGATTGAAAAATAGAACAACTTTGAAACTAACTCTTCCATCATTTTTCGTTACTCCCGTCTTTCATTGGTAAATTTTCCTAATTAAACTGTTTAGTTAAAATAGGAAGTAAAGAATAATATTACAGTTATTTCTTCTTGTTAAGGGATTTCATTTAAGATTTATTGAAGAGATTTTTGCTCATATTCAATAAGATAAAACCAAACAATTAGAAATCAATAATACTAAGCATATATTTATTAAAATCAATTTTTTAAGATCAATATGCAAATTAGGCTTCCCATTCATACTGTGAACTGCTATTTTGTTGTATATATAAATACAATTGCATGTTATTAGCATGTAGATCCGGCCCACGCCGGGGGTCCAGTGGCTTCGGCCCTGGATCTTTACGAGTTAATAGCGTCGATCCCAGGGGGCCATTCCCCCAGGCAACACCTGCCCCCTTGATTTAAAGGGCAGGGCTGGGTTTATTGCCCAGTGCCTGAGGCGCCCCCCTTGAGGGGGAATGCCGACGGGATCGACGCAATTTTTCACCCGCCACCCCATGAGCTTCGGTTTGTGGGTGGTCCCACGTTAATAGGGCCTTGTGCCTGACCCGTACAAGTGGGGTACGTGGAAAATATCATGTAGATATGGTCAACAGTGTAAGTAATGTAAAACAATTTTATTAATAATTGAGGTTTAAATAAAAATAAAATCATGGGGAATATGATGTAAATAACTAAAGGAATTGTGACTTGTATAGTAATATAGTTTCGGTTACAGACTGACAAACCCACAATCTCCATTATAATAATAAGATATTAATACTTATGTTCCTTATTTGTATGACTGTTATCAACTTGCAACACCCTCTGGTTAAAAGATGACCATTTTAAATACCTTAGTGTTGTCTTGGCCCCATCGTACAGCTCAAAAAGAATGCGGGAGGTCTGTATTTATTTAAATGTTTATCTATATAATTATGAAGATTTGAAATTATGAAGATTTGATTTATATTCAAAGATATTTAAAAATTAGAATATACATAGAAATAGCATTGAAATTCTACTTAAAAATGTCCAGTATTTGTAAATCTCAAATTACAATGGTAGCTTATATTAAAATTATCATCCCTTAATTTGTTCCCAGCAGAGTTCATACTTGTTTGCTTTTGTTCCATTGATGACAGAAAAAATAACTGTTTTACAATATCTTGCAATGTTTTTACTGACGTATCTCAATTAATGAGGTAAATGGAACTTATCTTACCTGTTGGAGTGGGGTGGAGGTTATATTTCATCTTGGATGATTTGGACAGTCTCATTTTTAACTAGAGGATGTTGCAAGATGATAACTGCTGTACAATTAAGGAACATGAGTATCATAATAATAATTCTTAGCAATGTTAATCATTATTAGAAAAATATATTTGATATATTAAAAGTTAACATTTAGACATTAGAGACCCTTAATATAGTTTCACTCTTGTAAAATATCAAAATTAAATGTTATTAAAAAAAAATGTAAACATGAGCTGTGTACTGGTATTTGTACACAAACCATTGTCTGCTACTTTGTGCTTCATTTTCAATAGCCTCTAGTTCAAGTATCATCACTTGAATATATTTTAAGTACCACTGATATGTCTAAAATTACTTTTTCTGGTCACATTTTTAAATCATTGTGACAGAGAACACGAAGTGAGTGGCCCGCCGTATTCTCGAAGGAAGCGGGCTAGGCTTTGCCTGGCATGTGGAATCAAACCTGTGTCCTTCGGAATGCGAATGGGTGACACATTGGCACTGAATTCAAGATACTACTGTCCCGGATGTAAGCGCCAGGTGCCCGGATGATGGCTACGAGGATTCCGGCAGCCAGGATTGGATCGGGAATCTCGTGCGTGGGGTGCAGACACCCGGATGTTGAAGGAAAAACTTGTATAAGTAGAAGTCGGGTGACGACAGCAAGCAGTTGCGATTTTTCAGCTGCTGATGATATTTGAGTTGGTGATTTTACGACGACGACGGATTTTTTTGTGCCATAGATTTTGTGACGGCGACGACATTGTTGACCCCGCCCTCTTCAACAAGTCTATTTTCTTTTCTTTTTCATACAAGAATCATAAAAAGGAAACTTTTGTTTTTAAAAAGATAAATAATAACACAATATAAGGCATTTAATGTTCATTTTCATATGTAGCCTCTGGTTCAAGTATCTTGTATACTACCACATTTTGAGTAGCACTGATCTTTATAAAATTATTTTTTCTTATCACATTTTTAGATGATTAAAGGACATTTTTGTCTTTTTTTAATGGTAGCTCAATGTAAGGTATTTCATATTCATTTTCATGTGTAACCTCCTGTTCAAGTATCAGCATTTGTATACTACCACATTTTGAGTAGCACTGATTTATATAAAACTATTTCTTCTTGTCAAATTTTTAGATGATTAAAGGAAACTTTTGAGTTTTTTTTTAAATTGTAGATCAATGTAAGGTATTTCCTATTGGCTATTCATTGAAAAATTCAATGTTAATGCATAGAAACATTGCTTCTTCCACACTGTGTCATTTTGAGTAGCACTGATCTGTATAAAATTAATTTTTTCTGATCAAAATTTTAGATGATTAAAGGATACTTTTGACCTTTTTAAAATGGTAGCTCAATGTAAGGAATTTCCTATTGGCTATTCATTGACAAATTCAATATTAATGCATAGAAACATTGCTTTTTCCACACTGTGTCATTTTGAGGTGCTCTGATATGTATAAAATTAATTTTTTCTGATAACATTTTTAAATGACATTCAAAGGACTGGATTAAAAATTAAAAAAATAACTTTATGCTGTTCTTTTGTTTTGCTTTGTTTATTTTTATTTTTTTATTTTTTTCATTTTGGTGTGTTTTGTGTTAATTTCAGATGACACCATTGATTGAAAACGTACTGAACACATTTGAAAATAAATTAAATAAGATTGCAGATAGCAAAGAAGCAACTGATGTCACTATGTGAGTCTTTATGTATTTGTGTATGAGTGTGTATTATTAAATGGATTTCATTCAAATGGGATCCAACCACTGCAACACTCTGATTGAAGATATATATATATATATATATATATATATATATATATATATATATATAGTGGCTTCGGCCCTGGACCTTACAAGCTAACATCATTGATCCCAGGGGGCCATCCCCCCTGGCAAAACCTGCCCCCTTGATTTAAAGGGGCAGCGCTGGGTTTATTACCCAATGCCTGAGGCATAGTTATTTGCCTATGATAATTTGGTCTTTACCAACGACACCTAGTGCCTAACAGAAGAACTGTACCAAGTAAGGGAAATAATCCCGACATAGTTATTTGCCTATGATAATTTGGTCTTTATCAACGACACCTAGTACCTAAAAGAAGAACTGTGCCAAGTAAGGGAAATAATCCCAACATAGCTAACTTTAATCAGACCATTTTTTGTATATTCCAAATATCTCAAAGACCAAACATTGAAATATCCAAAAATTGAATCAAACATTTTAATGAACGTAAAAATGGATGAGTTTAAATTTGACAAATGTTGGTTCGGAAGTTTTTGAGTTATTTGATTTGCATAACTTTTTTTGTAGTTTAAAAGAAACATTGGAAAGAATTGATGATGTAATCTATGGATTCAATCATACTTTTTTCTTCATCAGTTTTTGTATAAAAACAGTATTGGCCAAAAATCTCAATATGTAGCAGTTTATGGGGTAGCAAGAAGTTTAAGGTTTAAAAGGTGACTGTTGTTATTCTCTCTGTGTGTTCTTAGGGTTTGCTTTTAGCCCCATCTTATTTGGTGGTCGCACTGAAAAGGAAGGAATTCAAAGAATGAAAAGAAAGCGATAAAGACAGAAGGTGGTTTTATGACTTTGGCTTTATTCCCCGGTCATAGCCGACAAGTGGCAAGGGAATATCTCCATGGCTAGTAGTAGTGACTAGAAACAGTTAAGGCCTAAACTAGAATGGCTGAGAGATTATCTTTGAGGGTCGGAAGTGGGTCTTTTTTCTCACACATGTGAGGAGGGTTCTTCCAGTGAAGGCTCATGGGAGTTTTTTTGTTTTTTCTTATTTTAATTTTATTTTAATCCCCACGAGTTGAAAAATAAGTTATCTTTACTTTGTAAATTGTTTATCATCATCATCATGTCGTGCTTTCAGTGCAGATATCCATGACAATCTCTCTCCATCCATCCCTATCGCTCATCATTCTTGGGAGGTCCTCTATGCAGCATCCTGCATCCGCACAGAGCTGATCAACATATGTTTTGCTGGTCGGCCCACACTGGCTTGTCCATGTGCTGGCTTCCACAGGAGGACGTTGCTTATGAGTTTGTCCTTGCTTCTCCAGCAGTGTCCCGCGTGTCTTGTCGTCTTACTCGGATGGTTTGGGTGATATGTGGCACAGATATAAATGAGAGACAGGTTAAATTTTATACTTTGACACCAAATCTCCATTATAATAAGATACTTTATACTTTGTATGTAAATTGATTTTTTGTTTTTGTTTTCTTCCAGATTGTTTTCAGGTTATACAATGGATGTTATTGCTTCAACTGGATTTGGAATTCAAGTGGATTCACAGGAAAATCCTGACAGTCCTCTTGTGAAAAATGCTCGGAAGGTCTTTGCTGTTGATTTTTTTAAATCGTTACAAATGGTTGCTAGTAAGTAATTTTGAAAAATTATCAATCTGCAAAATATGCAGTTTATATATATATATATATATATATATATATATATAATATTAACTAATTAATTTTCAAAATTAGGTATGACTTTAATTAAGCATATATCCTCCAAAAATTGTCGGCTAAAAAGCCATATCAAATAAACACATTGTTTGTTTACTTACTCTCATACTGTCGTGTAGCAAGTCACTAAAAAGTGGAATATAAACAAGTTCAAAACAACACGAAAAATCTGGAATGCCCAGCTAGTGTAATGGTTAGAGTCCCTGCCTGTCAGCTTGGCAGTTGAGGTTTCGGGTCTCCCATGTCTATAACATTGCTGATGAGACCTAATAGGTCGAAATGTACATTTAGGGATTGACATTTTCTTGATTTGTTTAGCCTTACATTTGAACATATATGCCCGCCTAAATTCATTAATTATTAACTAATTAATTTTCAAAATAAGGTATGACTTCAATTAAGCATATATCCTCCAAAAATTGTCGGCTAAAAAGCCATATCAAATAAACACATTGTTTGTTTACTTACTCTCATATATATATATATATATATATATATATATATATATATATATATATATATATATATATAAATTCATCCCATTTTCAGAACACTTGTTTTTTCAAATTTTCTTTATATATATATATATATATATATATATATATATGTAAGGTAATCCAAATGACTGGTTGTAAGGGATGATTCTATTTGGGATCTTCAGAATCTCACTGTATAACCATACTGTATGCTCTTGTAAATGCAAACATATATTCATACAAGGATTTTTATAAATCCCTAAAGAGAGCTCAATGTATAATAATCAATAAATTAGATTATATACAGAGCAATATCTAACTTTCAAAGAAAGAAAAACTTAACAAACCATCATTTTGTAATAATTTATTTCGACCAGAATTTTTAAAATAATTTTATAATTTTATTTTGACCGGGATTTTTTATAATTTTGAAAAAAGTTTTAAAGAGTTTTTTTTTTTTTTTTTAAATAAAAAAAAAATTATTTTTAATTTTTTTAAATTAAAATTTTTTTTATTTTTAATTTTTAAAATATCTTTTGAGTTTCTGGTCGAAATAGATTAATATGGAATGACAGTTTGTTAAGTTTTTCTTTCTTTGAAGAATATATATATATATATATATATATATAATATATATATTCCCAAAATCCGGAGAAGAAATCTTCCTTACGAGATAGAAGTTTTTTAAACGGTATCGCAGTTTGCAGAGCTCAATGTGTGCTCTTAATGTCAGTCACAGGGCAAAATTATATAAGTAAAAAATATAACAGAAGACTTAGATTATTTGCTTATAGCCTATTTCAGGAAGCCTATCCAACTGCCATAAAAGTAATAAAGAATTCATCATTCGCGTCTGAAGATTGGGATCCTTACACACTTGGTCTAGGCTTCCTGAAATAGGCTATAATGCTAAGAATCTAAGTCTTCTGTTATATTTTTTACTTATATATATATATATATATAGTTTTATGTCCAATTCTTGGAAACTTAATCTACAAGATAAAACCTATATATATATATATGTATTATGGAAAAGGTGACTTACCTGTGAATATGGTCACAATGGTTAGTTGATGCAAAATTACCAATTTACAAAATTACAGGTTATCACTTGTACATGTATTACAATATATATGTATATATATATATGTAATGTTTATTTTTTTGCATGATTAGAAAAATATAAATTATATGTATAATTTCTATTTTTTACATAATTAAAAAAGATATATAAAAAAAACGGATAGGCCAAATATGGAATGATAGAAATGATATTGTTGGATAGACACACACACACAAATACACACACACACACACATAAATGTAAACATATACACACTCATGCAAATAATTCTGAGGAAAATATCACCAGACATACACCAGTTTGAACAGATATTAGCCACAAGGTAGCAGCTCCTAAACTTAGCTTTCAGAAATCTTCTGATGAAGGGATCTTTATCCCGAAATATTAAGAAAATAAATCAAAGGTAGACGAACAACATCATAGTTACCTCATTTTTCTTTACACTTGCATTGTGATAGCCTTCAAAACCAATCACCAAACCAATATAGACACAATGCTTCAAGCAAATTATAAAACTCTTTTTATATATCTATTATAAAGCTGAGTTAATCAATTTTTGCTTCCTAAAGGCTTTTTTTACTGTTTAGTTTAATGACACGAAAATTATACTAAATTATTCCTTACTTTTAGGATTGAATTATGTTTATATCTTTCTCTAATTCTAGTTTTATGTCCTCCTCTTGGAAGCTTAATTTACAAGTTCAAACCTAGCCTGTTACTTGGGAGCATGAGTTATTTTATTAACTTTTGTAAAGAACTGGTTGAAGAAAGAAAAAAAGAGAAAAACACTAGTGTAAGTATTTTCATCACTTTCTTAAATATATTTTGTAATGATTCGAGATTTTTGAAAAAAACAAACAAGTTTTTTGTTGAGGGGTGGGGTCTGCAATTAAGTCCAACGTTAACTGGTAAAGTAATTGTTGTGATGTTAGTTCAACAGTAAAAAAAGAAGTCAAGTCGAGATAGGGCAAAAAGAGACAAGTGTATTTACAATAAGTTACAAGAACGGCTAGCTTGCCGCTAAACAGTAACAGTACAGTAACAGTACAACCTTTTCACTCGGTGTCTCACTATTTATAGTGAGAACCGGTGTATATTCTCCACTGTAGGAACGGCCAGTACAACAGTAATCTTTCATCTGTCTGTCTGTCTGTCTGTCTTTCTTGCTTTGCTTTCCTTTTCCTCCTTTGCCAGTCAGGTGCCTGAGCCGCTCTTCCCTGTCTTCTTTGGACTCCCACTATTTATGGACGTAGCTTTCAACATCTGGGGTACCCAAGTTAGAAACAATTCGGTTTATATGATCAGAACAATCATCCAGGCAAGTGAGTCAAACCTCACGTCCGCGCAACGCCTGTCTCATTTTTTGCATTCGGGAGGATGCGGGTTTGATTCTGGCAAGCAAGACAATGTCTTGCTCTCTTTCTCAGAGAATACGTTAGTTGCCATGCATTGCCGCCATCTGACTCCCGTTCTCCATCACAAGATATCACGGACAAGGAAGCATTTTGATGTCACATGAAAACATATTCATCATGTAAATCTACACTTTCCTTTTACTCAAGACTTTCTCTACTAAAAGACTATTTTCCTATTAGGACATTTCTCTCATACAACTAAGTATAAACTTTTCTTTGTATCAACTTATGTTTATATTCTCTTCAGAGGTTTATATTCAATTAAGTTTGCTCAGGTATGATTGGTCCATTGTAGCAGATTTCGCGCAACGCCTAAGTCTCATTTTTTGCATTCGAGAGGATGCGGTTTGATTCTGGCAAGCAAGACAATGTCTTGCTCTCTTTCTCAGAGAATACGTTAGTTGCCATGCATTGCCGCCATCTAACTCCTGTTTTCCATCACATTACCATTGTTACAATTTATGGGTGTCATAAATTGTTAGCAGACCCTGTAGCTGAGAATAAGGGTCGTTAACTTTCAGATCAGGGAATGGAAATGTACCAGTAACTGTTATAAACCCCTGATCCCTGGAAAACGCGCCATGAGAAACATGTGATTACTTTTAGATTTTAGATTTGACCAGACTTTGAGGCAGGGCAGACGTGTCGCTGCTGAGGGCGATCTCTCATCCACACGGTGATATGGGCTAGATAAAATAAAAAGCTTGATCAAGCAACAAAAATGTCTTGTTAGTTCGTTTAATTGAAAACAAGTAAAGATCAAAAGCAAAGAATTTAGAAGAAGTTAGATAGAAGAATCCAACTAGACGAAATGTCGGCCATAGAAGAGGAAGAAGAGGAAATAAAAGACAGGAACATGGCAACTGGAAGAGTAAAGATGTCAACAAGTGATAAAGTAAGACCATATCCTGGATGCTGTGTTTTATGGCATGTCAATCCTTGTTGGGTTATTTTATGCTGAAGACATTTTGTTTTGTTCATTCTTGATGGGTATTCAATTTTTTAAAACTCGGTTTTTTAAAACTATTCAACTCATAGATGGGAAGAGATACTACCACTTCGGGTTAGAGTGGACCTGGGAGGAATGGTGATAAAGAGGTACTGCACACTCTCCAGAGCTCGAAAATTGGAACTTCATCAAAAATGCAGTTTAATGTCACACCCAGGATTTAGATTCAGCCCGGCTGTCAAAGAGTTTAGACATGCTCTAATGCTGGTCTCCCCGCGCAGCTAATAAGAATCATGGGCTAAATAAAATAAAAAGCTTGATCAAGAAACAAAATGTCTTGTTAATTCAATTAATTGCAATGACCAAAATCAGCACAAAAACAAGTCCCTTAGTAGAAGAAGTTAGATAGAATAACCCAACTAGACAAAATGTCGGCCAGAGAAGAAGAAGAGGAAATAGAAGACAGGAACATGGCAACTAGAAGAGTAAAGATATCAACAAGTGATAAAGTAAGACCATGTCCTCTCCAAGTAAGTCTCTAATCTCTCTCTCTCTCTCTCTCTCTCTCTCTCTCTCTAATATCTCTCTCTGAACACTTTTAGGTCTGTAGTTGAATGCAGTATTACAGTGGGGATCTCTTGTGGCATAAAGTTTGATCCTTTCTTGAAGTAGAAAGATGTAGAATCAGTTTTAATCCTTGTCCGCTGATCCAGTAGTTGAAAGCATTTTTTACAGTGGGGATCTCTTGTGGCATAAAGTTTGATCCTTTCTTGAAGTAGAAAGATGTAGAATCAGTTTTAATCCTTGTCTATTGATCTGTCCTGTGGTGATGGTGGTGGTGGTTGATTCCCCACAAGTGAATAAAATGTGAATCTTCCTTGTGTCATTTGCAGGAACGTAAAGATCTGATGCAACTGATGTTGGATGCTCAACTCGATGGCCATGAAACTTTGGATAAGAAAACTCAAGAAGAACTCGATTTAAAAAATGTAACAGACTGGAGAACAAAAAGAGGTAAAGGCACAAAAAGTTCAAATAATACAAATTATCAAACCTTATCTCAAGGATTCTTTTTCTAAAAAATTCAGACAAATAATCTTTTGAAGGGTTTTACTTGAATTTTTTCTTTTTGCACTGTTTATAATTTTTATACTTTTTGCACAAAAAGCTAGACTCAGTAACAGTATATATACATGTAGAATTAAACAAAATACACATCTCCTGTTTAACAATTTTATTTTTGATCTTTTTGAGTTTTCTGGCCAACTTTTTAATGTTTGGGTGGAATTTGTGTTCACCAAAGTTCAGGTCCCGAGTACTTTCGGCACTTCGAAGTGCCATCATCAGGGGTGATGTGTTTTAGTTTTTTAAAAAATTATATTAATGTGGAAGCTGGAAGGAGAAGAATTGATGAGAAAGGTGTTATAGGCATTTTAAAATGTGTGTACTGCATTGGAAATTAATTTTGTTTAAGGATGGTTTGTATTGTTTTATGTATAAAGCTTCTAGTATTTGGAGTTTTTGTTTATTTTTTTCTCTGTGCAGAATGTGTGTATTTTCCGTTAGAATATTTCGGTAATTAGAGTGGGGGCATGAATGTAATTTTAGGTGTTGTGAAATAGAGCTATTATCTGTTAAATAACTATTTTGTTTAATTCTACATATATAAATGAAAGAATGCTGCCCAAATACACACACACACACACACACACACATATATATATATATATATTTACTTTGTCGTTAACTATTTTATTTTTGTAGTTTCCTTCGGACATACAAACTTTCCTTTATATATGTATAGATGGCTGCAGATAAACAATCATAGTCTAATATTCCCTAGAGAGTTCTCCAAAGGGGTGGTAATCATAAAGTAGGGGAGGTAACTCTTAATTACTTATGGCTGCAGATAAACAATCATTATGGTCTTATTTAAATGATGTAAATATTTATTATGGAGGCATTGCCACTTTTAATTTTATTAAAAAATTCATTGTGTCATTAGAAAGAAGAAAGGTGTCTACACACACGTTTTCACAAGACTTTATCCTAATTTTTTTATGCAGTTTGAGGGCCACACATGTCATGGGAAATTCTTAACCCTTTCACTGTTCAAGAAAAAAAAGATTTATATGAAAATAAGGTATAGCTAACAAGTCAATTTAGCGACCGTTACACCACGTTATCCTGGTTTGATGACCCATCTCATTTCCTTCGTTACGAACCTTGTTCGATTTCATTGTCAGAAATTAAATTGGTGTCTACTCACACGTTTTCACAAGACTTTATCTCTTATTCTATATGCGGTTTGAGAGCCACATATGACTCTCAAACATGTCATGGGAAATTCTTAACCCTTTTACTGTTAAAGGGGAATTAGAGGTATCTACTCACACGTTTTCACAAGACTTTATCCTTTATTTTATATGCGGTTTGAGAGCCGCATATAGCTCTCAAACGAGTCACAGGAAACACTGAGAGACACATGCGACTCAAAACAGTTAAATGGTTAAAACTTGAATGAACTTTAATTTTATTGGAATATTCATTGTTTGGTTTGGTTTGGTTTATTTTTTTTTACGGCATATCAACCTCAGTGGGTCATTTAATGCCGATAATGTTTTGAAATAAATCAGTTCTTAATGGATAATACAATTTTTTTATAAATACATTTTTCTATTTAACCCATAGATGGGACCCTAACAGGTACTACCACTCCGGGTCAGAGTGGACAAGGGAGCAATGGTGATGAAGGGGTGCTCCACATTCCCCAAACCTCCAAAACTGGAACCTTACCATCAGATAGAGTTTAACGTCATTCCAGGACATGTAGACCCTCAGCCACCGCCTTCTAGCACCCATATGATAAAAAGGGGTTGGGGCTTGCTATAAGGGCAATAGGGTTGGGAAAATTATATAGGTGCTAGGGCTTGACGTGACCAGCCGATTGATCGGTGGGGGCCTCTCCAACCGCCCGTCTAGCCCAAGATAGGGCCAAAGTGGAGTATTGCATGTCATGAACTGCTCATCCACCTGGGCTCTATCCTTAAGCATCACGGGTCGCCACCCACAGCCAACAGGTGGCCCCATTGGGGGAGTCTTACCCCTCTGCAGAGGTGCAGTCGGTGCATTCTAACGCCCCAGCCGACAGGGCGGAATATTCATTGTGTCATTAGAAAGAAGAAAGATTTGAGAAACTGAACTTCTTTACTTCTATCACTTTCGCTTTGTTTTTGTTTTTTGGGTTTTTTTTTTTATTGTTCATTTTTATTTATTTATTTTTTGTCTGATTTCTTTTGAGAAGTTTTACTTGAATTTTCTTTAATTTTTTTTTTTTTGCAGGTCTTACAGATATTGAGATTATTGCTCAATGTATGATATTCTTTCTGGCTGGTTTTGAGACCACAGCATCTACACTTTCCTTTTTTGCTCACTCTGTAGCAATGTACCCTGAGATCCAAGAGAAACTTTTAGAGGAAATAGAAGAAAAACTTGGACAGGTAAAAAATTTTAATTATTCAAATCTGTGCTGTTCAGAATTTTAATGGGTCTTGTGTCTTTCTATGTCTTTGTCTATTAGGGTAAATCTTGACTAATTAATTATTTATTTTCCAATCAAACTAACCCTAACCCTTACTCTAAACCCTAACCCTAACCCCGTCTTCTTTTTTCCTAGTAGATCAATAAATAAATAAATAATTTATCAGTCAAGAGTGGTTCTTCTTTGTTTATGTTAGACTTATAGGAAATAACCCTTGAAAGTGTAACGGTGCAATTTTTGTATATAGGGTGTGCTGTAATCCACCATTTAAACTTATAGACTCAACATGTGGTTTAAACCCCAGCCAATCAGCAGCACGAATACGTGGTTAGTTGACTATTTAATCGCTGATATTGACAGCTGTTCATTTGCACGTTATTTGACATTGATGAACAGACATACAACTGAATTAACATTAAGGGACATCATCAAAGAACAACAACCAAAGGATCATACCCAACACTGAGGGACACCAAGGAACAACCAAAGGATCATACCCAACACTGAGGGACACCAAGGAAACCAAAGGATCATACCCAACACTGAGGGACACCAAGGAACAACCAAAGGATCATACCCAACACTGAGGGACACCAAGGAACAACCAAAGGATCATACCCAACACTGAGGGACACCAAGGAACAACCAAAGGATCATACCACCAAGGATCATACCCAACACCACCAACAACCAAAGGATCATACCCAACACTGAGGGACACCAAGGAACCAAAGGATCATACCCAACACTGAGGGACACCAAGGAATCATACCCAACACTGAGGGACACCAAGGAACAACCAAAGGATCATACCCAACACTGAGGGACACCAAGGAACAACCAAAGGATCATACCCAACACTGAGGACACCAAGGAGCAACCAAAGGATCATACCCAACACTGAGGGACACCAAGGAACAACCAAAGGATCATACCCAACACTGAGGACACCAAGGAGCAACCAAAGGATCATACCCAACACTGAGGGACACCAAGGAACACCAAAGGATCATACCCAACACTGGGACACCAAGGAACAACCAAAGGATCATACCCAACACTCAAGGGACACCAAGGAACAACCAAAGGATCATACCCAACACTAAGGGACACCAAGAACAACCAAAGGATCATACCCAACACTGAGGGACACCAAGGAACAACCAAAGGATCATACCCAACACTGAGGGACACCAAGGAGCAACCAAAGGATCATACCCAACACTGAGGGACACCAAGGAGCAACCAAAGGTTTCTTCACTAAGGATCATGCCCTGCTTAACACAAGGATGGCCACAAAAATCGTAACAGGTGCACTTCATTTAAGTAGTTTTCATATGGTCTTTGACTGTTTTCGGGGGGCCTCCTGCCTTTGAAGTGCCTTCTGCAAGTGCAAGTTCACCATAAAATACTTTACTGGCGGGGAGGGGGTCTGCAGATGGTGTGACCCAATCATCGTAGTTGGCATTGTGATAGGATGGTCTCAATTGGGTCAATGCATACTCTGCTTCAAATTTTGTGCCACCACGTTACACCCAGTATGCATTGGAGGCAGTTGGTGTATTGCTTCCAATTTATTTAGGTGCCTGCGATACATCACCACAACTTGCTTCTATATAAGAGTATGGTAGGCATACAGCTTTATATACAGAGATCTTAATATCGACATTTTTGTCGTCATGCACCACAGAATGCAGATGGAAATTTCCCCTGCAATGTGTGTAATCAAAATGCCTGAAAAGGCCAAATATCAATAAATAAAAAGTATCGAAACATCTTTGTAAATTATCATCCTACCTTATTAAAAAAAAAACTACTTCAAGGGAAACAACTTTTAATTAATTACATTAGTTACTTCCCTTCATTTTGTAGAAAATTCACTGGTTTTTTGCAGATGGCAGATAAAGAGTTAAGATGTTAAGGTGCCTGCGATACATCACCACAACTTGCTTCTATATAAGAGTATGGTAGGCATACAGCTTTATATACAGAGATCTTAATATTGACATTTTTGTCGTCATGCACCACAGAATGCAGATGGAAATTTCCCCTGCAATGTGTGTAACCACATCTGCAAGTCCAGCATTGGACTAATTAGCCATCAAATGATGATCACAAAGACTTAAGTGTATTTTCGATGTCTTTATTTTCCCCCCCCAAGGGATCATTAACCATCACATGACTCTGTTAATTGCCTAGTTTTACTTTATCCAAAGCTAAGCATTTTCCCACCGATTTCAGTCATGTGATATCCTAAACGAATCAGAACATCTCTTATAGGTCAATACGGGGTACGGGGGAGGTTTCATCCCAAATCATTTGAATATCAAGGATATCAATGTTATATTCCTACTGGCAAGGAATGTATATTTTTTAATTTTCAGATTGTTAAATAGCTG
Organism: Doryteuthis pealeii; assembly: GCA_023376005.1. Lineage (NCBI taxonomy): Eukaryota > Metazoa > Mollusca > Cephalopoda > Myopsida > Loliginidae > Doryteuthis > Doryteuthis pealeii. The sequence goes on along the minus strand of CM042160.1, from coordinate 90,072,603 downwards.
CATTCTAATTCTTGTTATTATCTTCTATGGTCGGGTGGGGGTTGATTCGAGTTCTTCTTCTGGGTTTTCATGTCTTCTTGGGTTGTCTTGTGTATTAGTTTATTTTCGATGTCTTTATTTTTCACAAGAATCCATAACCGCACGCGTGGAGAAATAGTCATTACACGTCCGTTTAAACAATTCATTTTCCAGTAATAGTCAGCCATCATATTTACATCTCATCTGACCTGATACTGTTCCTCCATGACCTTCAAATTTTGGTAGAATCTTTTTCCTAGCTCATCACTGACCTCACCAACATTTCCTGGGAAGTTAACAATGTGGCTCAGCGCTATCTTATTCTAATTATTATTATTTTCTATTTTTATGTTGGGTTGATTTGAGTTCTTCATCTGAGTCTTCTGGCTTCTTGGTTTGGCTTGGGTTTATCTTGGGTTTGTCTTCATCTCTGTGTCCACTTCTTGTTCTTATTGATGAACAAAAAGACTTAAGTGTATTTTTGATGTCTTTATTTTTCCCCAAAGGGATCATTAACCATCACATGACTCTGTTAATTGCCTAGTTTTACTTTGTCCAAAGCTAAGCATTTTCCCACCGATTTCAGTCATGTGATATCCTAAACGAATCAGAACATCTCTTATAGATCAATACGGGGTACGGGGGGGGGGGGTGTCAAAGGTTGTCAGTTAAATTACTGGTTATTTTCCATGATTAACAAATGACAAGTTAACTTTTGATTTCAAATATTTCTACATTTCCTTACACAATGAATAAACTACAGTGCATTGTATAAGACTAATGCATTATAAGAATTTAAGATTACAGCAAATCTAAAAGACCAGGCCTCTAACAGACAAGGTTGGTGAAACACGTGCTATACAGCTGAGTGGCTCAATATGGCTGCAGAACAATGACGTCTTTGTCATCATGCACCACAGAATGCAGATGGAAATTTCCCTTGCAATGTGTGTAACCGCATCTGCAAGTCCAGAATTGGACTAATTAGCCATCAAAAAATCCATTGATCATAACTAATCAACAACATGTTGTGAAGTCATCGTTGTCTGCAATGGACTGATAAAAAGGGAAGGAATAAGAACTTAACATTTGTTATAAACTAATATCCATTATTCTTACAAGATTATATGATGATTTTTTGTTTGTAAATAATTTTCTCCTAAAACTCTACACGGTAGATAAGTTTAAATACATATTAAAATAAAACAAACACCAACAGACACGGTTGGTGAAACACGTGCCGCACAGCTGAGTGGCTCAATATCAAACTCAATATGGCTGCAAAACAATGACGTCTTTGTCATCATGCACCAGAGAATGCAGATGGAAATTTCCCTTGCAATGTGAGCAACCGCATCTGCAAGTCCAGAATTGGACTAATTAGCCATCAAAAAATCCATTGATCATAACTAATCAACAATAGGTTATTGTTGTCTGATGGACTGCTAAAAGAATAAGAGAAAGAGAATGTCTTTGTCTATATCATAATGATAAAATTTAATATTGATTTCTGATGTAATGAATATGTAAATACCTTGGTGCCCCCTCACTATAATCTGATTGGACAGTGTCATGTATAAATATTCGACACTTTGTAGTACAAGCACCTAAGCCTACCAGCCTAAACTTACTCGCCAGACTACACCACGACTGCTCGGAAGACGACTGCTATTCGATGCACCAACTACTACTGCGATAATATGCCAAATACCAACTTCATAATATATCCCTTAACCCGGATATATCAATTTCAGAGATTGATTTTACTGATTTTTATATTGTCTTTGCTGAATTATATATTGACTTTGCTGTTTTTTATATTGACTTTGCTGATTCTATCAAATTCACTTGATTCCCAATGAATTTTCCAAACTCCATTAAAACCTTATCTTTGTAAATTTCTAAATGAAAGCATAATTCAAATCCTTCAAAATATCCTGTATGGCTGCAGATAAGCAATCATTATGATCTTAAGTAAATGTTTATTTATGGTGACAAGGTGATCAACTATTGCCCGGAACTAAATGATCCACTTCTGATTCTTAATTTTCTTTTTCTAGGAATCTCCAAATTATGACAATGTACAGAAACTGACTTATCTTGACATGTGCTTGGATGAGACATTAAGGTTATATCCAATTGGTGTAGTGTAAGTCCTATCAAATTTACTTCTCATTTGACCTGCTGAATGTGAGATCATTTAAAATTATGCAAAAATTATGTTATGAATTTTCAAGTATGAAAATGCATTGCAAATGAATTTTACTATAAAAATGCACTGTAAATGATTTTTACTATGAAAATGCATTGCAAATGATTCTTACTATGAAAATGCATTGGAAATGATTTTTACTATGAAAATGCATTGCAAATGACTTTTTACTATAAAAAGGCATTGGAAATGATTTTTACTATGAAAATGCATTGCAAATGATTTTTTACTATAAAAAGGCATTGCAAATGATTTACTGAAAATGCATTGCAAATGATTTTTTACTATAAAAAGGCATTGCAAATGATTTTTACTATAAAAGCATTGCAAATGATTTTTACTATAAAATGGCAAATGCTATAAAAAGGCATTGCAAATGATTTTTACTATTGATTTTTACTATGAAAATGCATTGCAAATGATTTTAAAATGCATTGCAAATGATTTTTTACTATAAAATGCATTGCAAATGATTTTTTACTATAAAAATGCATTGCAAATGATTTTTACTATGAAAATGCATTGCAAATGATTTTTTACTATAAAAAGGCATTGGAAATGATTTTTACTATGAAAATGCATGCAAATGATTTTTTACTATAAAAATGCATTGCAAATGATTTTTACTATGAAAATGCATTGCAAATGATTTTTTACTATAAAAAGGCATTGCATTGCAAATGATTTTTTACTATAAAAATGCATTGCAAATGATTTTTACTATAAAAGCAAATGGCATTGCAAATGATTTTTATAAAAAGGCATTGCAAATGACTATGAAAAATTGGAAATGATTTTTACTATGAAAATGCATTGCAAATGATTTTTACTATAAAAAATAAAAATGCATTTTTTTTACTATAAAAAATGCATTGCAAATGATTTTTACTATAAAAATTGCAAATGATTTTTACTATAAATGATTTTTACTGGCAAATGAATTTGCAAATTTTTACTATAAAAGGCATTGCAAATGATTTTTACTATAAAAAGGCATTGCAAATGATTTTTACTATAAAAATGCATTGCAAATGATTTTTACTATGAAAAGCATTGCAAATGATTTTTACTATAAAACATTGGAAATGATTTTTACTATAAAAATGCATTGCAACAAATGATTTTTACTATAAAAAGGCATTGCAAATGATTTTTACTATGAAAATGCATTGCAAATGATTTTTTACTATAAAAAGGCATTGCAAATGATTTTTACTATAAAAATGCATTGTAAATGAGAAGTATTATTATTTTATTTGTCTTTCTCTTTTTTGTTAGACTGTCAAGAGAATGTAAGGAAGATTGCGTCATAAAGGGAACGAAAATTCCCAAGAATACATCAATTATGATTCCAGTCAGATGTATACATTTTGATCCAAAATACTGGGATGAACCCCAAAAGTTTAATCCTGAAAAGTAAGTATAAAAACTGTTGGTTGGTTAATTGGATTTTATGGCATGTCAACCCGTGGGTTATTTTTATTTTATTTTTATATATAGATCACTAATTAGGACTGAGCCTATTCTAGTAGTGACAGGTTTGAAATCAGAGTTTTCCTTCTCCTAGACTGGTTTCCTAACCAAGGTTAAAGAGCCCAGTCTGCCCTACTATTTACCAATAGCTGGAGGGAGAATAGTTGGATTCATACCTTTCCCAAGGGTATTAGTGCTATGTGAACTGTAGCTTCATCCAGGATTTGAACTCGGGTCGACAATTCCATTTCCTATGACTCTAACCATTACACCATGCACCTCCAATATTTAATGCCAAAGACGTTTTATTAATTATTGTTGCATATTCAAATTTTGAATTTACACTTTATATGACACTAGTTTAGTCTGTGAAATCACTTAATTAGATAAAGAGGAGTCCGAGTCGGAAGTGCCCAAAAATTGGGGAGTTGGAGTCAAACGTTTTGTGTTCCACTTCCACAGCCGTGGTAGGAAATGGATTCTGTTACCCAAGTTCAAATCCTGAATAGGACTATTTGCATTTTGCATTACACTAATATCCTTGAATCTATTCTCCCTCCTGCTATAGGTAAATAGTAGGGCAGACTGGGCTCTTTAACCTTGGTTAGGAAACCAGTCTTTAACTTGGTATAGTGAGACATCCCTTTTGGGAGATGAAGATTAGAAGAAGAAAAAGATTCTTGAATCAATCTTCTGCAGCTCCTCTGACATAGTGGCACAGTTGATTGGTTGTTTTTTGTTTGTTTTTTAATGGCATATCAACCCTTTTCGGGTCATTTAAAGGAAAGGCTGCAGCCTCCAATTCCCCCAAAAAGCGAACTTGGAATTGCTAAGAACTACAAAGGCATAACTCTTACTGCTATAGCTGCTAAAATATATAATACCCTACTTCTCAATTGAAAGTGAGATGAACAAGACATGCTGGACACTGCTGGAGAAGCAAGGATGAACTCATAAGTGACGTTCTCCTGTGGAAACCAGTACATGAGAACTCCAGTGTGGGCCATTCACTAAAGACATACATTAACCAGCTCTCCGCAGATACTGGATGCTGCACAGAGGACCTGCAAGGGCCAATGAATGATATTATTAACTGACCACAAGCTGGTACTTGATTGACATCAACTGATGAAGGTGTATGATTTGTAAAACCCAAAACACCTAATGATCCTGGGATAATATCACTGATGTGGTCAGGAGCAACTTTAGGGTGTATTTCTTGATATATATATATATATATATATATATATATATATATATATCTTATTATAATGGAAATTGTGGGTTTTTCTGTCTGTAACTGAAACTATAATACTACTCAAGTCACAATTCCCTTTGTTATTTACATCATATTCTACAGGATTTTATTTTTATTTAAACCTCAATTATCAATAAAATTATTTAACATTATTAATACTGTTGACAATATCTACATATTAATAACATGCAATTGTATTTATATATACAACAAAATAGCAGTTTACAATGCGAATGGAAAGGCTAATTTGCATATTGATCTTTAAAATTTGATTTTAATAAATATGTGCTTAGTATTATTGATTTCTAATTGTTTGGTTTTATTTTAATGAATATAAGCAAAAATCTCTTCAATGAATCTTAAATGAAATCCATTAACAAGAAGAAATAACTGTCATTTTATTCTTTACTTCCTATTTTAACTAAATAGTTAAATTAGGATTATTTAGCAATGAAAGATGGGAGTGAGGGAAGAGTAAGTTTCAGTTGTTCTATTTTTTGATTATACACCCTCAGTTTCAAATCTTTTTATCTGCATTCTTATTTAGTTTCATTAGCATTTCTAATTTAATATGATATTTTATGACATTAAAACTTAAATACTTGCACCCGGAGGGTGCATATATTTGCTAGTATATATAAAGAAATACACACTAAATATATATATATATATATATGTATATATATATATATATATATAATAAGATTTTTTTTTGAAGGCAAAATAATGCAAATTTATGTTGAAAAACATATTTATTTAAATTTTCTTTTTTTTCTTTTTTTTTCTCTTAATATTTTCGGAGTAAAATCTATCTTCAGAGAGTTCTTCAAAGAGTTGAAAAGTTTCCATCTGTGTTTGTTAAAATCAACTGTGGTCTAATTCCGTTGAATTTGATGGAGATTTAAAGTTCGGCAGAGATTTTACTCCGAAAATATTAAGAGAAAAAAAAAGAAAATTTAAATAAACATGTTTTTCAACATAAATTTGCATTATTTTGCCTTCAAAAAAAAAAATCTTATTACATTTTATAATTAATGCTTCTAACACACTATAAAAACAAAAAAAATCTTTATATATATATATATATATATATATATATATATATATATATATATATATATATATGGAAAAATGTAGACAAACACGGGATGTTACACTGGATGGAAGTTTATTATTGGTCATTTATTGTTAATTTGTGGTTATTAAATCTAAATCAGAAGGGTGTTTGCGTTTCACCTACATATATACATATATATGTGTGAATATATATATAAATGTAAATTAAAAGAAAGGAAATGAATCCGACGGTATGAGTATAGATAAAAGGATATGAAAGCAACACAAAATGCTGTTAAAGTGAAAACATTTTATAACATATTCATAGCTAATATTGAACAATATTTCGAGACATTCGTCTCTGCGCTTGATAGTACGGAGTATAAACAAGCTCTGAAGATGATTTTTATAAAATCGAAATATTGATCAATATTAGCTATGAATATGTTATAAAATTTTTTCACTTTAACAGCATATTGTGTTGTTTCCATATTCTTTTATCTATACTCACATATAAATGTGTGTATATATATATATATATATATATATATATATATATATATATATATATATTGATATGGGCAAGATATTTAATATCATAGATATAGATATTTAATATCAAATATCTTGCCCTGATGGTGTACATTCTTCTGTATATTTAAAAAACTTTTTCTATTTTTTCTATTGTTATTTATTTTTTCAACATATTGTCGGATTCACTTCCATTTTTCAACTTACATATATATATATATATATATTTTGTCAATACATGAACATGAATAGGCGGAGGATAACATGATACGTCTATGCATGATGTATACATTTTATATGGATATATATATGTACGTGTGTGTATACGTATGTATATGTATGTATATGTATACACGTATGTGTGTGGAGTCGGTCGAGGGCTTAGTCTCAATAGATCGCAGTGTGGTGGCTGCTCTACTAAGTACGACACCCCGAGCCTGAAGTCAAGTGGTCTACGAGCGATCCCTCGTCTCACGCTCCACGGGGGGTTCGAAACAAGACGGCGACGGCAAAATCCCGCCAGTCGCGGATGTCAAATCGGTTGGCCCGTTCGCGCACGCCGCCGCGTATGCAACGACGACCGAGACGGCGAACCGCCCCGCCGAAAGCAACAGCCGCCGCTACTAGCGACAGACGACCGCTATGGCAGGCTCCAGCGGAACGAAAAGAGACACCTTTCGTAATACCGTGGCGTCGCGGTTCCGGCTTAGAGGCTTTCAGCCGTTATCGCGCGGAGGCAGCTTGGCACCGCCGCTCGTTCGAGCGAGCACGCGAACCGTTGCTCCGATCCCGCGGTTCCTCTCGTACTGGACGGGATAGCCGTGGTCACGGCCGACGTAACACACGTGCCGATCGGTAGGATAAAACTAACCTGTCTCACGACGGTCTATATATATATATATATGTATGTGTCTATGTATGATTATATGTGGATATGCGTATATATGGATTATATGTATTTATATATTATTTTAATCTACTTATTTTTCTAGCATTAATATTCCATATGAAATACATCATATCTTTGTTAACTTTTTGTTCTCCGCCTATTCACGTTCATGCAAGCGTCATCATATGATCTTCACCTTCCATTTTTGCACATGCATTGATCACATCATTGGCTTTCGTAAACAAACGCGCATATAAAAATTAACGGTTAATAGCATCAGGTTCACACAACCACTATACACTTAACATCTTTCATTTTGTTCCTCACATTAACATTACTTAACAGTGTCCTGAAGATGGTACAATATACCGAAATGCTTAAGTATTGACACAAAATAAAAAATTGTTTTCCTGATCATAACATCCTGTGTTATATTTTAAAAATATTTTCTTCTCATATATATATATATATATTTTTTTTATTTTCTATTTCAGCTTCAGTGAAGAAAATAAAGCCAAAATAAAGCCCTACACTTACATTCCTTTTGGCGGTGGTCCACGAATCTGTGCTGGGATGCGATTGGCTGAACTTGAATTCAAGATGGCCGTTGTACATATGTTGAGGAAGTTTCGCTTAGTTGTTTGTGATAAGACTGAAGTAAGTAGTCCTGATTTTCAATGATCATTAGGGTAGGTCGATTTTGGAACTGTAATGTCTCCCATGTGTCAAAAGTCACAAATTAACAAAGTATTACCACAAAAAATATTTTTCTTTAAAACTTTACCTTCATTTGAGGAAATAGATTTAAATCTATGACCTATATAATAAAAAGGGAGGTGTGTGTTGTAATGGTTATTGTCAAAGGCAATGGACTCATTAACTTAAGTTCAAATCCATGATGGTTGTTTGTATTTCATATATATATATATATATATATATATATATATATATATATGTGTGTGTGTGTGTATATATATATGTGTTGAAAAAAAGAAATAAAGGAAAGAATGGATAAAATATTTTATTTCGGTTATCCATTTCGGTGGTGTTATAGGGATTGGCCCCTATATTTTTACGGCATGTGGAATTGACCACATTAAAATAATTAAGTTTTTTTTAAACAAGTTATTTTACAATTATATAAGCTAAGTTTAGAAATATGTAAACAAAAGAGAATCAAATAAATATTAGTTTAGAAATATTTTAACAACAATAGAAACAAGGGTTTAAATTCATCCATAATTTATGTCACCAGAATTCCACAGATACCAAAATCGTTCGATATTGCATCATTGCAAATCACCTGATATTTGATGAATATTTTAGCTTAATGATCACGTAGACAATGACAAAAGAGAATTATAAAAAATACCCTTTTAGCTGAAAGACCAGACAGTGGGAGCTTATGCTCTTCCCGACTTGACAGAGTTGGAGCTGATGCTCCCAACTCGACACAATGGGGAGAATGCGCTGTCCGAAAACAAACCACTGGGTTCCTACAGTGTTGATGGATAACCGAGATAAAATATTTTATCCATTCTATATTTTCTTTCCTTTATTTCTCTTTTCAACATACCCTCAGATTTACTTACATTTTCATTTTACATACTGTCCAAGGAAAAGAAACTTATAACATCAACACCACTGAAATGGATAACCAAAAAAAAATATTTTATCCATTCTATACTTTTATACTATTTGAAATGAACTTAATTGTTATTAAGAACACATTTTATGATATTTTTGTGTTAAAACATGCAGTTGTATTGATTACGGTGAAATGAAAATGGCCGACCAAAACATATGGCTTCCTCAAAGTGAAATAAACAAGGGGAGGTTACTCTCATTTATGTAGGTAATGTTCAGATTACCAATAGTTATTATTAGTTGATTATTGCAAAAATAATATTTTTTACTTTGTCATTTCAGAAAGAGATTGAATATGCCAAAGCAGGGGTACTTAAGGCGAAAAATGGTATCTGGCTCAAAGTTGAACACCGCTAAATCCACACAGAGAAAAAAAAAGAAAAAGATCTGGATCAAAATTGAATACTGCTAAATCCACACAGAAAAAAAAGAAGATCTGGATCAAAATTGAACACCAATTAATCTGCACAGAAAAAGAAATGGATCTGGATCAAAATTGAACACCGCTAAATCCACACAGAGAGAAAAAAAAAAAAAAAAAAAGATCTGGATCAAAATTGAACATTGTTGAATACTCACATAGAAAACTGAGCCAGTCTAAAACAAATATCTATACATGAGATCATGTGATCTTGAATTATGTAGAAATTCTATTTTTATAATTCATTGCCTAATTGTTTAGTTAACTTTTCAACTAGATTGATAAATATACAAGCAATCTTTTCTTGTTATTAAATTCATATATACTTATGTATATAAGTAATCTGAACAAAAGAGGACATAATGTATCAAATAAAGGAAATAAACTTTGATTATTTTGTAAATGTTTGAAAAGAGTTTTATTCATAAATGTAAACATTTTGTTAAGTTTAAGAAAATAATAAAACGATAAAAGAAATCTGTTATATAATTAATCTAATGGTCATTCATTAAGTGGAATGGGTTGTGAGAGTGTCATGGGGGGATCCATGCTGTCAGTGCGAACTGATGATGATGATGATAATGTTATACATTTAATGGATTGATTTTAATGTTATTTTCATTTTACCTTTTTTTTTTCTTTTCACTTTTTTTTGTCTTATCTTTTAAAAAAATTTTTTACTTTCATTCTTTTTATCTTACCTCTTTCTTGTTTTTTATTGGTACTCGATAAGACCAGGTGCAAAAAAAAGAAAGAAATGAAAGAAAAGAAAAGATTCTCTAAAGAAAGAACTACACAAATGTAAATATGAATGCGATTACCTAACCTCTAGGTATAGAATAAGCCTAGATGGGTTGACATTCTGTTAAAATCAATCAATCAAATAGACTGGTAGAGCCATAGCGGTGACCAATGACTCATAATATTGACACTAACTTGCAGCTCAAATTCATGTGTAAGATTCAAAGGTTATGACAAAGTCATAACTCGTTGGAATGCAAACAAACTCCGACAAAGGTTGAGGGACAAAACATTTAATAGGTATACAGCCGATATATGGCCTCGATACAGCACATGGATATGACGAGATACATAAAGTACATAGATACATATACAAGAGTAGAGATAATGACACATTCATGAATGATAAAATACAAGATATTTAGGTATCAAAGAGATACCTAAATGTACATAAAAACGTAGTTACAGATACATGACTAAAGGATAGTCATATATCGTATAAGAGACTTACTAGCAGTGAGTGGCCAGTGTTAATGGGGGATCTGAGGGAAATAAATGATTGAGGGAAATAAAATTATACCATAGAATATAGACATGAAACAAATCAATACCATACAACATAATCCCCAATAATGCTAACACATTTTTAAAACCAATTACTAAAAAGTATAAATATAAATACACGATATGTATTACTTCCTAATCGTTAGGCATGACATAACCCCAGACGGGTTGATATGCCATTAAAATCAATAAACAAACAAATAAACAGACAGACAAAATAGCGGTTTAAAGTGTGAATAGAAAGACACTCACGAACACACACACACACACACTCATGTTTATATACAAGAGGCACTCATGGCATAACGGATATAGTGATAAGAATATATGTATATATATACCAACCCCTCCGCCGAGTAGGATGTGACACAAGGTCAATTTCTTAAGCGGAGTTCAACAGGTTTGACTCGGCAATCCGAGTTCAAATCCGGTAAGAGGTTAACTGCGTTCAAGTTCGCGCTAATGTCCTTAGGACAGAGATGAATTCATAACTTCAACGTCCGGTTATGGATAAAATAGCAGATCAGACCGATCGGTTTAATACTGAAACCCACCTGGGAGAAAGAAACCCGGTTGTAGTCTTTTTAATAATTGATCTTTTGTTGCATACTGCCTGTGGCACAGGGGTCAGATAAGTGCAGATCTGATGATGATGATGATGATGATGTTATACATTTAATGGATTGATTACAGCATTTTAATGTTATTTTCATTTTACCTTTTTTTTTCTTTTTTTTTTTTCACTTAAATTTTTTTTGTCTTATCTTTTTAAAAATTTTTTTTTACTTTCATTCTTTTTATCTTACCTCTTTCTTGTTTTTTTTTCTTTAAATTTTCACTTAAAAATAAAAAAAATTGCTAATTAATAATAATGAAATAATTTTATTACTGTTGGATATTGTACAAACGGAAATAGGAATTTCCGGTTAGATTAAAACAAAGCAAAGAAAAGACGACAAAAATGACAAAGGGGTTAAGATGCCGGAAATAGATTTGATCGTTGATAAAAAGCGAACAAAGAAAACGCGTAGGCATTTGAGATATATAAAAAATCAGTCAGTAGTGAACAGACCCAGAGAGACAGCGGACGGCAAAGAGAACGGAGTGACTGACGCGGTCACGCACCGCCGCGACCAAGGGCGGTGAGATGTCACCAGCCTCCTCCACCTCACCAACGCATTGTCAACCCTTGGGCAGATTCCCATTGTCAAGCTCGCCGCCCACCACGTGCAGCCGAGAAGAAATAAAAAGTCAATCTCCTACTACATACAGCATGCCTTGTGATTTCATTAAGCGACCACTACATATATCGTCTAAGGGTTAGATACCCACAGTATACCAGCAACGTATACGATTCAGAGTAGCGAAGAAGGCGCTACGCAACATTACTTACAATAATTCATTAGGATTATTGAGTTGAATTAAAGTTGGTTGATGATTTCATTACTTCGAATGATATAAATATAAGAACATTTCATGAGGAAAGTGATTACAAGGATATTTATTGACTGAGCAAACTTAATAGAAATAATATACAAAACATGAAAGATGTGACACTATGGTTAAGTTGGAACTAAAATTTTTGTTTTTAATTTTTTTATAGTAAATCGATCCCCCATATCGGAACCGCTCAAAAGGAAACTGGCGCAAAGGTGTCAAAGTTAGGGTGGCCCAGAAAAAACAGAACCCAAATTATCTATTATTGAGCGGTTCCGATATGGGGGATCGATTTACTATAAACTTATACGGGGAAATGAGCACCCATGAAAACTCGAAAAATAAAGAACCTTTTAGAATTTTTTTTTTACAATCTGATAGATTGGTGTGTAAACGATAATAATCCATTGAAGAAAAAGAAAAAAAATTACAAAGAAAAAAATTTTTTCAGCGGTACCGATATGGGGGATCGGTTTACAAAAAACTTATACGGGGAACTGAACACCCCTGAAAACTCGAAAAATAAATAACTTTTTAAAATTTTTTTTTTACAATCGGATAGATTGGTGTGCAATCGATAATAGTCCGTTGAAAAAAAAAAAAAGATTAAAAACAAAAATTTTAGATGGGGGGTTCTGAAAGTTCAGGTCCGCCATATTTATTGACTGAGCAAACTTAATAGAAATAATATACAAAACATGAAAGATGTGACACTATGGTTAAGTTGGAACATGGTCAGAAAAAATAAATAAATAAAAATAGCATGTGTAAGCCCAGGCATATGTATATGGGTGGGTGGTTGTCCTTTAAGGACACAAAAAATTGGCAGTAAAGTTTAAGAGAATTGAACGGCCACCATGAAGTTAAACCAGTTAGAGATAATATCTTTAGGTATCTAGGTGTTAAGATGAGCACCAGTTCAGATAAATACACATCCCGTGAGATTAGACACCTGGACTATATCTTGCAGTTTTCGACGGATATCCGACACGTAAAGGGGAAGGACAACGCAGTCGCAGACACGCTATCGCGAACGGGTATTTGTACTCTCGAGACCGACACCTTGAGTCAAGATTTGATCGCTGACAAACAAAAACCGACTCCACGCTGCCGGAAGTTCTTCCGAATACATCCCTGAAGCTGTAAGAGTTCCCAACATCTTTCAGCGACAAGACACTGCATTGCGATGTCAGCCTAGGCACCCCTAGACATTACATTCCTATTATGTTGCGAAAACGAGTGTTACAGCTCTTATACGGATTGTCACATCTGAGTAAACGGGCTACTGTCAAGCTCATCGCGGATCGTTTTGTATGACCGAAGTCCAAGAATGGGTCTCTATGTGTCTGAAGTGCCAAAAATGCAGAGTCGTAATATATGTATATATATATATATATATATATTGGAGGACAGCGCACGGGTGCTGGGATTGGCGGTCGGGATGGAACACGGTAAATTGCGGTGGAATCAAGGAAGCATACTTCCAGAAGCTCCCAGTGTCGTTACGTGACAGACAAGTGTTCTCCTTGTGTGGGAGGTTTGTCAGGCACCCCCCGGTGTATGGTTGGCTTCGTGTGGCTTGTGGAATACTGAAGAGGAGAAGAAGTTCAGTCACGAAGGGTTGGGATGATGAAGCAAAAGACACCGTCCTCCAGCGCATGATGTTCGAGGCCGTGGAATCTGTGAAGCGGGATGATCCGACCTGTGGGGATTGGTGCGTGGACAGCAAGGAGCTGAACGTGTGGGTTGATACTAGTTCTTTAGCCACCGGGGTAGCCTTGGAGAGGCATGAGACAGTGCTGAAGGATGCTTGCTTTTTTGAATGGACTCCACTTGAAAAACTTATACTCTTTCGTAAACGATAAATGAGGGTCAGCTGTGCATCAAGAATTGTGTTTTCTCGAGTGTGATTCTAGCCCAATCTTTCTGCGAGCTACGAAGCCACATTGACAGAACGAGACCACACCCTATAAATTCGCCCGTCAATGGTGGACGTTTTTTTTAGTTTAGTTCACGCAGAATCTGACAGGCCAAGCAAATGCGCTCGCCAGAGGTAAGACAGTTCGTTCACCACACTTTTTATCATATATGTGCTAGAAGATGGTGGATGAGGGTCTTAGTGACCTGGGAATGACGTTAAACTGCATCTAGTAGTGGAGTTCCAATTCTGGAGCTCTGGGGAGTGTGGAGTACCCCTTCATTGCTATTACTTCCAGGTCCACTCTGACCCGGAGTAGAAGTACCTGTTAAGGTCCCAGCTATGGGTTGAATATTTTTTTAAATGAGTATAAAAAATGTGTTTTAAAAAAATGTTTGCATTTATTTTTTTGTTATAAGATTTTTCTTGGATGTTTGTTTATTTTTTTAGAAGCATTGCTGAATAAAGTATATATATTAAATATTTTATATTTTTGCTTGAAGGCAATTACAATGCGAATATCGCATAAATTCGATAATTATAGAAGATAACAATGACAAGTGAATCTCGCAAAGAATTACTTTGCGTGTAGAATATCGTACAGACTGTTTCAAACAGTCTGTACGATATTCTACACGCCAAGTAATTCTCATTGTAATTGCCTTCAAGCAAAAATATAAAATATTTAATATATATATTTTTTTGTTGTTTTTGTTGTTGTTTTTTACAAATGTCAGGAAAATGAACGGTGTATTATTTATGTGTGTGTGTGTGTATGTAGGGATCCTTGCTCATCTACAGGGAATACAGTTAGCATATTCTAAACCCTGCTGATTGGGCGGTTGCTGAAGACGAGTATAACACTGACTTAATCAATAATGAAAAAAAAATCTTCTAACAGAATTATTTCCCTTACTTTGTGAATAACAAAGTTCTCTCCCCTTAATTTATGCTTTTTTAAAATTATGGATTTGATGAGAGCTGATATTCTAAAACCATTACAAGACACTTAAAAAATATGTCAATCAAGTTATATTATTTGTACGTTTAATCTTGACTAAATTGAACCACATTTGAAGTGTGATCAAAAAGTATTGAGACTGAAGCTTTTAATTTATTTTCAATCATCAAATTTAAAATCTAAATGAAGACGTATGCCTTAAACTTGAAATTTAAAATACAAATAAAAACGTATGAAACGTGAGTGCTGCTGAGCAACTTATACAATAAAGAACTGATGTCTAGACGTATGGACATCAGTCTAGACGAGTCCCAATTTGGGAAAAATGTATCCAGTTATGATACTTTGTAACTAAGTATGTTAAAAAATATTAAAAGGAGGTAATAATTTTTTTTTAAATTTCATTATCATAAAAAAAAGACAGTTACTAAAAATCAGGGAATTGTCCGAATTTAATTAAATTTTCAGTACTTTATCCATTAATTACTTAATTTTATAATGAATAGCTTATTTTATTATTTTTTGTAATTGAAAAAAGTTTTTTATCAATTCAGATTGCAGTGGTGTATAGGGATTTCTTTTTATAAATAGAAATCCTCCATGACGTCACTCATTGCTGGTGGTGTCCTCTGTAAAAAGATATTAAGGGAATGGTGATCCTCTTTCACCGGTCACCAGCAGCTGCCCTTAAGGTCACATGATGCCCACTATAAAACAGGGGTCCCTGAAGAATTCGGCCTCTTTCTACCTTTAGCGTTGGCTAGCTTCACCGCTCCGTATCGTCAGAAGACCCCAGGCGGCGACGACTAGGAACCCCCGACACATTGGAAGCAGGAACGGCAAACGCACACCTAAAAAACAATTCTTCTTGTTACGAGTGTTGCATAAGCAAATGTAGATATCTCCCGATTCACTAATTCGCTCACACACACCGCAATAATAAAAGATACATACACTCGCCAACAAAACAAACATAAGGCAGAGACCCCAAAATCGGAAGCGTCCTCTATCGTAGCCCAAAACAGAATGACCATTTTAACACATATCTGCGCATGGGCTCCGATCGGGAGTTCCGCTTTGATAATCAATTCCTGACATTAAATAAAATAAAAAAATTGGTAAATAAAATTTGCATTTTCATCCAATGAAAGCGATTCCCGGGTGAAATGAAAATAACTTCAATTGATACAACTTTTGGCCACGACTCTCTATAAATAAACAGCTTTGAAAGGCAGCCGCAGTCAAAGGTTAGACGCCTTCACGAACACACGACCAACGAGGGCCAGCAAGCGAAGGATACATCAAACGCGGCCGATCACAACCCCACCTACTTACCCAAACCTGACCTCACAGGCAGTCAACAAGCGAACATTTCTACCTCATTCGACGATACCAAAAACGCTACTACCAATACACAATATTCTGTCTACAACAACAACAACAACAGATACACCGACTGATACAAATCCCACTTCGTTCACTCAATTCGAAGACGCATCCAACAACGAGCGAACATTCTTCACAAGTGAGTAAACTTACCTCTACCTCCCAACCCCGCTCTCTTCGATCGTCAACTTAAAGGGGCAAACATCAGTGAGCGCCTACCACCACATACACAATATTCTGCCTACATCACCACCCCATTACCACAGTCAAGCTGGACATTTTACGGACTTGCTATTCACTTATAAACATTCACCAAATTTAAAACTTTTTTCTCTCTTGAATTTATTTCAACTTTTCGTTGTTTTTCATATTACTTTTCAATACAATTTTGAACTTAAAATCTGTGTTTTGTTCTTTTCCTCATCACCATACGCTTGCATGCTAATACTGTTTATTACACGAGGAACAGAACTATCAAGGATAAACAGCTAAGTTCTGCGGGCATTTTTATCTGCAACCTACCCTTTAACCCCATTGCTACATTCAATTCTCCTTGGAATACTTTAACCAACCAAACTCATTGAACTCTATGAACATTCCTTAAAACTCGTTTGGTTGTTTCTTTCTATGCATTTTGTATACCCCTGTTTGATATTTGTTTGTGTTTTTCACGTATAGTAAACATTTTGTTCTACAAAGTTGTTTGTCTCCTTTCTTCAAAAGTAGCACCCATCTCCTCACTGCGTTCGAAGTACGGTTTATTTTCTTACAAAACGTAAGGTATAAAGCAGTGCTTTTCCGGGGATAAAAATCCCCACACGTCAGACAGGTATGAACAACCGGCTCTTAAAACTAAAAACAGCCTTTCTTAGTATTTACCAAGACCTCCCACCAGGTTAAGATGTGACTCCAGGTCTTTTTAACGTTGGAAGTCACGTACACACCGAAGTTCAGGCGATGGCTAGTCAAAAAAAAAAAACTAAAAAAAATGCGTGAATCCCATCGGATCACGCTGTTACGTTTTGCACATGTAAGTTTTGTCGTAGCGAAAGTTTTTTTTTTTCTTTTTTTTTTTTTTTTTTTTTTTTTTCAGATAAAAAAAAAAGGAAAAACAAAAAAAATAGGTTATCTACCTCAATCCTTTTAACGAAATGTTTTTGGTGTGTAGAGGCCTTGTTGAAGTGGTTCGAAAAGAATATTAAATGACGAATAAAAATATGACACAGTTTAGGTAGAAAATACGGAGAAATGATAAAACAAATGCATATAATTATAAAATAACAAATAAATTTATTCAGAGAATAAATTTGCAATAATATGTTAAATGTTCAAAAGGAATAGTGTAGATATGATATGTGTAATGTAAAATGTAAAAGTTCGTATGTTAAGTTTGGAAAAGTTCGTTTAGATGTGGACAGAAATGAGAATCAAGTTTGTATATACGACCTGCTGAACGGATTCTTATTGTAGAACGAAGTGGTAAGAATAATGGTAGTAGTAGGAGTGTCGTAATTGTGTTGGTTGGTCGTGTTCTATCTGGCAGCGAGATGGGATTCGTGTGTTTGTTTGTGGTCGTCGGATGTGTCCGGTTTGAAGGTGAGATGAAGTCTGTGTATTTGTTGATTTCTTCTCCGTTTTTTATGCTACTTGGTCGGATCAAAAAGTAATTAACTTCTTGGCGCAAACGCACGGACGTAGTAGAAAGCAATGCCAACCTATCCAATCGATTCTGATTTTTGTGTAAACATTTGTTTTAATCACTTTTCCTTAAATTTAGGAAAAGGATTGTGTTGGTGTGTTTTCTTTAATCTCTTTTCCTTAAGTTTGGGAAAGGATTCTGATGTGTGTTTGTTTTAATTTCTTCCCATTAAGTTTGGGAAAAGAAATGTGTACGTGTATTTATTTGAAAATATAAAATTGTATTCTATAGGTGAAACACAAGATTGTGCAAGTGCAATGCATTCTACTCATCAGACCCTCTAGCTCCGTGCGACGTTATTTTGATTTCTAAACAAAGGAAGATGTCGATGAAATTTTTTTTGAAAATACGACGACGCTGCTTTACACTAGCCATGGCTAAAAGTAACAAAGGGAGATTACTCATGGCTACTTTACACTGTATCAAAAGATGTGTTTCACAGGGATTACGGACCATATGGCCTTTTAGGCACCCCTTTTGCGATCTCGACTCATAAGGACACTTTTCTCATTTACACCGTCAAAATCCGGTTGTTTGTTAGGGGTTAGGGTTAGGAGTTAGTTTTATGATTTTTTTTAAACTCTAAAAATCGTCTGTTAACAATTAACCGGATTTTGACGGTGTAAATGAAAAAATGTCCCCACGAATCGAGATCGCAAAAGGGGTGCCTAAAGGTCATATGGTCCGGGATTTCCATGGAATTCGTACATATTTTGTGAGACAAAATTAATGTTTCATTCATTATTCATATTTGTCTTGATAAATACGGCTTCATTCTCGACACTTTTTGAACACTACTCGTATTTTGATGAAAATGAACGTTTCATTCATTATTCATATCTGTCTTGGTAAATACAGCTTCATTCTCGACACTTTTTGAACACTACTCGTATTTTGATGAAAATGAACGTTTCGTTCATTATTCATATCTGTCTTGGTAAATACAGCTTCAGTTTCGAGTTTTGAACACATCTCGTATTCAAGGTGTTAACTGACTCAGTCTTTGGGGTTTAATCTGTATTTTTTTTAAAGTTGCTTTATGAACAATCTTCTACAAACAAAAAGCCCGTAATGCCTTCATGTCGCTCTTTTCTTTCTTAATACAATCTTCTCGTATTCGTGTGCTGAATTTACGATCAGAACACACAAGATATCTACCCTTTTCCCTCAGTAATCAGCTCTTTTGTGGACAGGTAGGTGGAGCCGAAATCTACATTCGTCTCGCGAGATTCACTTAAAATACGAGACCAGTTCTTTTATAAATTATGACTCTGAGAGCAGCCATGTTTTCCTCTCCCAGACATTTTGTCTAGTGCATTTTAGTGGATGCCAGATGAAAGAGAGAGAGAGAGAGAGAGAGAGAGAGAGAGAGAGAGAGAGAGAGAGAGAGAGAGAACTTCTCGGGCTGGGTTTAAATAGACAGGTGGTAATGCCATCTAGTGGCAAGTACTGACGGCAAGGGAAGATAACCCTTTTCTACTCAACCCCATCCCATCAAGGGAAGACAATCACTACATATATTATTGTTGGCTAAAGCTAAAGAACGATGACAAGAAACCATCAAGGAAAATGCCATTAGCTTTGCCTATGTATAAAGAAGAGACAAAGATAATGTGTGACTGTACTCAAAGTTTGCAAAATATGAAGATAACCACGAGTGTGGTAGACAGGTTAAGAGTTAAAGAATAACCAAACAACTAGAATTCGAATAAAAGACATGTATTACAGACATAAAACAATAGGTTTGCAGACTTTTTTGGTTTATCTGCACAAATGTTTACAATTTGTCCACTTAACTGAGGTAGGGTTAGTTATCGAAGCACCTTAGCTACGGCCATCTGATAGTTCGCTGGACATGATAGAGGTTCTATTTTGATGTCTGACTCCACTGCTGGTTGATCAGAAAGAGGGGTGAAAGAATTTGCCTTTTCGGCTTTGCCGACAAAGTATGCTGGCTCGTAATTGTTTGGTTCGATACAGAGGCTCGTAGACAAGGACGATAACCCATACCTCAGAATTCTTAATATATGTTAAACACCCATACAATCTATGCGTATGTTACTACTGAAAAACGAGTTCGATCCACGCTGGATGCCCCATACTTTCGACGATGAGTCACATCTCACCTGTGGCGAAAAGGTTCACTAAATACCTACAATACTACGCATTTATTAAAAAATATATTATTTCATGTCTGAGGAGTCCCTGTGGTGTGGCGGTTAATGTGCTTGACTGCGACATGAGTAGTAAGCGGGTTTTAACTCCAATCGCGCTATTACGTTCTCTTTCGGATTAATTGTTACAATGTGTTTGCCATCCTGTAGGCCTTTAGCCAGAGAGGTTTCCAGTGGAATCGGATCCTTGGTAATGTTTAGTTTTTAAATGCCATCCTTGGCCAGTTGAAAAGGACTTAAAGTAATTAAGTCCTGAGTTATGGAATCCTTTGGTACGTGAATAAGTCCTACCCTGCGTATTGTTAAAGGTCCAGTGATTTAATCCTACGTCCGTCGTCCACGAAAGTCAAAGTAGTTATGGCCAGTACTGTTGGGTTTAAATATCATATCAGCAGCAGAGTACTGCCAGTGATTGGCCAAGAGAGATCATATGGTTCTTGCCGAGTCTATAAAAGTGTGCTTTTAACACATGCCTTATATCCAAAAAATCTCAACGGGTAAAGAGTCCTCCGATAATGAATCCTTTGGTTCTTCTGGTAAAGAGTCCTCAGTTCCTGGTAAAGAGTCCTCAGTTCCTTCGTCAATGGCCGTAAGTTCCTCCTCAATGATTGCAAGTGAACTGTGGCGAGTATCAGTGTTTAAGTAATGTATCAGCCACGCAGTATGGCTTGTTGATTGGCCGGAGGAGTAAACCACGTGACCTAGGCTAGTCTATAAATCTAGGTGGGGAATTAGAGCACACCTTATATGCCCCAAATATTCCAAAACTAATACAATTGGAAAAGGTATGGAATCTCTCATCACCAAGTTATGAGTTAATGAGTACCATTACTGTTCTTCTGCAAGGATGTGTTGTGGGCCGGTGAAAACGAATTCCAACCTTACAAACAACATTTTAAATGACGGGCAATGAAAAATACGCAAGCTAGACAAAAATGGAGGAATAAACAAACACGTGGTATATAGTTGACAACAACAAATAAATTTAATAACTTACATTCCTGTGATAATTGTCTCGTCGTTGGAGTATCGTCGGATCGGAATCTAAGTTGCCTATCTTGATATCAGCATTTCTGGCGTCAGGCTGTCGGGTTGTGGAGCCGTATCCGTTACTTCTAGTCGTGGAAGGTCTCTCTGTTCGGGTCGCGTACTTTTGATCTTATCAGCGACTCTGGCGTCGTGATGGTTGCCGTGAAACTGCTGTTCATCGCATATTCGTCGAGGAAAAGGTTCATCTCTACATGTCGAGGAAAAAGTTCCATCTGACTTGTTAATTCATAGTCAGCTTATATATGTGCTTACCGACTCCGATTTGGTCTTTTTCTTTTTGACGGTAATGATTTATGATGCTCATAGAATTTCAACGCGCGGACGCTTTATCCAATTAGATTCTAGAGATTCCTTAATTATTTCTTTTTAATCTTGTTTACCTAAGATTGTGGAAGTTTTTGAATTTAGATCGGAGTTATGGTTGGTGCGCCTTTTACGTTTTCTTTCCATTGGTTATAAAATATAGGAGTTTATCCTATAGATGGATTTGGTATTAAATAATCCATGAATGTTGATATGCCATTAAACAAAGAAATCAAAGCAAACCTTATTTCGTGTCACAGTAATTATTTGAAAGTGAAACTTGTAAAAAATAATTACGACAAAAATAATTTATACACGATAATGTGGTTTCAAGTCACTATTTCTATTCTATAATGATAATAATTATTTGTTTGCATACAATTATATGGTTTCAATTATTCCTATCTAATACAAATAATTCATACACAACTATACGGTTTCGGGGGCTCGTTTTACAATTTAGGCATAAATTGGCTCCTCCTTTTATGACCGTAATTTTGTTTTTTCGTCGACGATGATTAAAATCTGACGTTTTTATTTTAGAGTACCAAAGCCAAAAAAGAAAAACAAAAATAACAACAAAAGGAGCCCCCACTTTAAAACTAACAATTCTCACAAAATAAAAACTTTTAGAATATACACATTGAAGTGAGTATTAAAATAAATAAATAAAATATATTTAGTATTGTAAAATAACGGGTGCAAGAAAAATAACACATTTATTGCAAAAACACGGACATAAAATGAGGGTTCAGTTTATTTCATGGTAGGAATAAACGAGAAAACTGTTCTTTTTTACCCGTTTTTCTCTCTCTCTCTCTCTCTCTTCGCTTCTATTTTCCAACAGAGTAAGAAAGGAAAGCCAACTATGAAGATGATATACAAAACAGCTTTGTTTGGGGCAAGGACTGAGGCTCGTCAAGTAGACGATATCTTTTTTAACCGGTCGTTTTTATTGATCTCCAACCACCCGTCTAGCCTAAATAAGGACCAAGATAGAGTGTTGCATGTCATGGACTGATCAACCACCAGGATTCCGTACTTAAGCATCTCGTGTCACCACCCACGACCAACAGGTGGCCCCATTGGGGCGTGGGAAGTCAAAACTACTTTGAAAGCTCCTCCCCCTTCCCTGGTCCTCCTCCTCCTCCTTCTACCCACCCTGTCGGCTAAAGCAAAAGAATACACCGACTGCAACTCTGCAGAGGAGTAAAATCGGACCATCTGTTGGCTATGAGTGGCGACCCGTGATGCTTAATGGCGGAAATTCTGGTGGCTGTGCAATCCATGCAAAACTCCACTTTGACCCTTATTTAGGCTAGACGGGCGACCGGAGAGACCTTCTCCGATCAATCAGCTGGTCACATCAAACCCTAGTACCTATATGATTGTCCCAAACCTATTGCCCATATGGCAATGTTACATAATTATTAGATCCCTAATACTTATATAAGGTAGTATAGAAACATAATGGTTATTAGTGCAGCTGATGACCTTGAGAGTGAGTGACGGCGCTTGACCTCACTCTCATCTTGCCTTCCGGTGATAAATCGTGAGAACCGGAAGGCATAGAATACCCTGTCTTCCGGTTTAAGGATAGTAAGTAAGTCTCAGTCAGTTAGCAGGTAGGAGCCGAACCCGATAGGATGTAAGTCGATCTGCGCAGATGTCTGGTGGGGACACAGAGCTTCTGATAGAGAGAAATCCCTAACAGAAAACCAGACCGAAGTCCCCAAGTCAACTCCAGACGCTAGACCAGACCAAGTCAAGATGTTAGAAGATATACCAAAGACGATCAGAATAGAAAATACGACCAGAAGTAAGAAGTAAGAAAGGGTATGCAACAGCAACACCTAACCCTTTTTATTATATATGTGCTAGAAGGCAGTGGCTTATTGTCTTTGTGTTCTAGGTATGACGTTAAACTGTATCTGGTGGTGAGGTTCTAATTCTAGAACCCCAGAGAATGTGGAGTACCCCTTTATCGCAATTACTTACAGGTCCACTCAGAATCGGAATGGTAGTACCTGTTAGGATCCTATCTATGGGTTAAATAGATCTTTTAAAATACAAAAAAATAAAAAATAAAAACGAGTATTAAAAAATGTGTTTAAAAAATTGAGTTAAAAAAGAATTGAATACCCAACAAGACTGAATAAAACAAAATGTCTTCAGTATAAAATAAACCAACAAGGGTCGACATGCTATAAAATCCAAATAACCAACCAACCATCCAACCAACCTTCTGTAGAGGAGAGAGAAAGCACTCTTAATAAAATAAACCAACTATAAAATACACAGTATAAAATAAACCAACTAGGATTTGTTACATAATTGTTAGTACCCTAACACTTATTTACAGTAGTGTAGAAACCAAAATGGCTGTTATAAGTTGCAGCCGGCGGCCTTGAAGGATTGAGTGACACGGCTTGACCTCATCCTGATCCTTCCGGTGGATACCGTGAGAATCGGTGGAGAAGACCCTCTTCCGGTTTAGATTAGAAAGAGAGTTTTAGTTCAGTATCGGCCAAACCACAAAGGTGGTAAGTCGTGTTAAGCGCACGGCCGACTCAATCTGCGCAGGTAGTCTGGTGGGGATTTCGGAATAAAATATGATCTAAAGCAAATCGAAGTCTTGGGTTATTATCTAAAAACTACCAATGACACAGGGCTTCTGATAAAGAGAAATCCCCAATGGAAGACCAGACACGAAGTCCCCAAGACGAAGTCCCCAAGACGCTAGAAGAAGAACGTAAGATACCAAAGATGAGCAAAAGAATAATAGAAGTAAAGAGAGTATACAACAGATTGACATGCCGTAAAATCTAACCGCTTGTGAATTCTCTATTTGTTTCTATCATCATCATCATCATCATCATAATCATCCTAATCGAGTAAGAATCACTCATGTAAGACAATGCTAAAGGTGAGTGGAAGGGGTGGGGTGGAGAAGTCTCAAAGTTTATGAAGGGGAATTTCCAAAGAATTGTTGGGAGATTTTGTCCGTTTTAAACTGGATCGTCGTTTTGTCTGAAAAAAGATAGAGATGTGTATGTCCAAGTGGGATACTTTGCCTTCATATTTTTCAGGGAGGTCTTACCCGTCGGTGTATTCTAAAGCCGCAGCCGACAGGGCTTTAACGATTTGAGGTTAAATACGGTAATATAAGTAATTTCAAAGAATGTAATAATGTAATTTATTGTGTACAGTGCTCAGGTGCACCACAACTCATCAAAGTCTCATGTCAAGTACACAGAATAATGTTGTGTCAGGAACATGAACAGTTCACAGTAGTAATATGCATGTATGTGTGCGCGTGTGTGCATGTGTATGTGGAGAGTGGCATCAGGTATAGTGTTGGCGGACTACAGGAAGCATGGAGGCTTTGAAAGATTCAGTGCTCCGGCAGCCTACAACAGATGCAGGCAGTTTATTCCATGTCTCCGCAATTCTGAGCGTGAAAAAAATGTTTCCGAAAGTCACGTGAACAGTGCTGTTTTCTGACTTTGTAGGCATGCCCGCGTGTATTGGAGAGATGGAGATCAAAAAGGTGCTCAGGGTTGCTGTTGTTAAGATGACAGCAATCTTGAGCACCTTTTTGATCTCCATCTCTCCAATACCATATGTGGAATAATATATTATGCCGATTTGGGTTCAAACGAATCTTACTTGATTTCCAAGAGCTGGGAAGGACCTCTTAGTTGTCAGATTCTTTACTTGATCATTGGGTGGTACCAACACCTCTATCAAACAAGCGAAGTGGACAAGGGAGATAATAAAAAATATTTTCTTATAACATTAGGCGCCATACAAATGTTGTTCACACCTGGGGTCGCTAATGTGTCCAACTATGGAATGTGAAGAAGTGGCACAGTCTTCGGCTTCTGTACATTCGGATGCCTCTTTCTGCCATAATATATATATATATATATATATATATATATATATATATATATATATATATATATCCTATTTCCTTTTAGGCATCAATCACTTTCTCTTTTTGAATGAGAAGAAAAAATTAAAGAGGGAGAGAGAAAAAAACGTCTGTGCCTTCTACTCCTGGTGGCAGTACTTTGGCAACAGCCATCTGGTGTCGCTGGTGTGCTGAACCACACCAATTTAGTACTGTAGTGGTGGTGGTTGTTGCTGATAGTGACTTGTAGAGACACTCATCCCGGTGCAAGCCGCAGCCCACGACACGACGTCACGTGGGACAGAGGTAAGAAGTAGAAAGAGACAAAGAGAAAGCGACCAATGTTTTTTTTTTTTCTTCTTTCTTTCTTTCTTTCTTTTTTTCATGCTAGTCCCCTTGTGAACGTCTATTCAACGAACGGATGCGCCCAGACGCCAACAATTGCTCTCAGATAAGAAGTAATCGATAACTTACAATACGAAGAACAGAAGTTTTAGTGTTCCACAGAGCGCTTTCCAATCTTGAAATAAGATACAAGACCATTTTGAATACAGTGAATATATATATATATATATATATATAAGAGAGTTTCATAATTTGCTTGAAGCATTGTGTATGTATTGGTTAGGAGGTTATTTAGAAGGCCATCACAATGCAGTTTGGAATAAATAAAAAATAATAATACGGTAACAATGGTGGTGTGTGTTGACCTGTATTTTTTTTATTATTTCTTGAATTTTCGAGGTAAATACCTCTTTATCAAAAGAATTGAACTGAAGCAGTACAGCTATGGCATTTCTTCCTAAATGAATTTTTTTTTTCTTTTTGAAAATGACGTTATTTTTTGAAATAACTGTATTCCCGTGTGAGCGTGAATGCGTTTATTTTTATTTTTATTTTTTTTTGTACGTGTGCGTATGTTGTAATGCGCGTGACATTGAAAATGCGTGTTGGCTGTGACGTTAAGACTGTATCCTAGCGCGGGATTTTGTACGTGGGTATGTGCGAATGAAAAAGTGTATTTGTGTTTTGTGACGTTTCCTGTTAGATTTTACATCAATTTAATCATTTAATATTATTAATATTATTATTATTATTAATATTATCATATTTATTTGCTTATTTACTTATTTATATCTAATTCAATTTATCTTTTTATATTTTATAATATTTTAAAATATATATATATATATATATATATATATATATTTAATTTATTTATTTAATTTTTTTTTCCTTAACAACTAGTGTGCAATGGCTTGTGTGTTTGTATGTATATATATATATAAGGTAGAAATGTGAGGAGGTTAATCCGACAGTATGTGGAGAAAAGTAGACAAACACAGGATGTTGTGGAAACTTGATGTTTATTGTCGACGGTGCAACGTTTCGGTCTCTTATTAGACCATCTTCAGGACTTGGATATAGTTCTTACTCCAATGATGGAAATTCTAAAAAAAAAAAAAAAAAAAAGAAAAAAAAAGAAAAAAAGAGAATTTCCATCATTGGAACTATAT
Source organism: Doryteuthis pealeii (assembly GCA_023376005.1). Classification (NCBI taxonomy): domain Eukaryota; kingdom Metazoa; phylum Mollusca; class Cephalopoda; order Myopsida; family Loliginidae; genus Doryteuthis; species Doryteuthis pealeii. The sequence goes on along the minus strand of CM042160.1, from coordinate 90,045,432 downwards.
CCAAGTCCTGAAGATGGTCTAATAAGAGACCGAAACGTTGCACCGTCGACAATAAACATCAAGTTTCCATAACATCCCGTGTTTGTCTACTTTTCTCCACACACACACACACACACCACACACACACACATACATATATATATATATATATATATATGGAGGGTAGAAAGACACGAAGTATTTCAAAAGACGAGTTTTGTCCTTGATGGTGAAGCGGACGTTATAACGTTTCGGTCTTTGCAACCTTCATCAGGACTTGAAATAGGTGAAATGTAGAGTGGTAATGGTGGACGACTTCCGAAAAATCAAGTCCTGATGAAGGTTGCAAAAACTGAAACGTTATAACGTCGACTTCACCATCAAGAATAAAACTCGTCTTTAGGAATACTTCGCAAGAATATGCTCATCATGTAAGTCTACATTTTCCTTTCTGCTGGCGACTAAATCTACAAAACGACTATTTTCCTATTAGGAGATTTCCTTTATACAACTCTCTCTCTCTCTCTCTCTCTCTCTCTCTCCTCTCTATAATATATATATATATATATATATATATATATAATATATATATATGTGTGTGTGTGTGTGTGTGTGTGGTGTGTGTGTGTGTACTATGGTGTTCGACTATGCCTGCTGAGGTTCCGGTTTCGATTTCTGTCGGAGGGAAGTCGTTAATATATATCGCTGATGAGACTTAATAAAATCGAAACAGTCTGTACGATATTTTACACACCGAGCGATCCTTTGCCGGGATTACACTTGTCAAGTTCATCTTCTATAAGAAAAAGTATCGAATTTTATGCGATACATGCATTGTAAGTGCCTTCAAGTAAAAATTTAAAATATACTTTATCAACAATGCTTCTAAAATAAACAAACATCCAAAAATCTTATATATATATATATATATATATATATATATATATATATATATAATATATATATGTATATATATATTTGTGGGGGAGGGGAAGCGCATGGTGTACTGGTTAAAGTCATGGGAAATGGACTCGTCGCCCTGAGTTGAAATCCTGGATGTGGTAATTGCATTTCACTTAGCGCTAATACCCTTGGGAAAGGTATGAATCCTACTCTCCCTCCAGCTATGGATAAATAGTAGGGCAGACTAGGCTCTTTAACCTTGGTTAGGTAACCGGTCTAGGAGAAGGAAAACTCTGAATTCAAACCTGTTGAACTCCGCTTAAGAAATTGACCTTGTGTCGCATCCTGCTCGTGCGGAGGGGTTGGTATATATATATATATATATATATATATATATATATATATATATATATATATATATATTCCGCCCATAACTTCTTTTACTTTATATATAAAAACAAAATACAGTAAATATCTAATCATTTATGAAATACAGAACTTAAAAATAAAAATTTTAAAAATAAAAACAATTAATCGTAAAAAATTCCTTTACTAAAAATCTTTTGAATTCCAACCGTCACATTTCTTAATACCCATCCCCTTCCGTTTAAATTGTTTCGTTTTGTTGCCAACATCTCAAAAATCCGCTACATTTGGATGACAAAAGGTATACATTGAGACATGACCGACATATATATGGCGCGAATGCCCACGTTGGTGAATATTGTAACGTCTTTCGTTCTTTTTTTTTTATTAAGGTTTTTTGTTTTGTAAACTCATTTGACTTTCCTCTCCGACCCAAACAACTACGGGAGTGAATGAGCTCTGATGATGATTTTTGTAAAATCGAAATATTGATCAGTATCAGCTATGATTATATTATAAATTGTTTTCTTCTTTAACAGCATTGTGTGATGTTTTCATTCCACCTTTTCTTACTCATATATATATATATATATATATATATATATATATATATATATATATATATATATATATTACTCTTTAGGGTAGGTTGATAAATATCAAATTCTCTCAAACAGCAAAAGTTGTGTGTTAGAATACTGATACCAAAATCTAGATTGCTTACTTGCACCATTGAGGAAATAGCATCAAAGATCGTCAGTTAAAATGCACTAAAAGATCCTCGTTTTCGCAACATTTGTCCCAGAAATTGGTTAGAAAACTTAGCAATTTCAGTATTTAAAACAGAAAAGAATGTCATTTTATTTTACTAAGATGAAACGAATAAGATGTTATAACTAGAATTCAAATTGAAAATATGCCCCCCCCCCCATCACCACCAACATATCTGATATGCTGCTTTTTACCTCATTAAGTTGTAACAAGGATACCATTTTAAAAGATTGAAATCCATTTCCTCAAATAAAGGCAAAGTCTCGAAGAAAAATATTTTGTGTGCTAATTCTTTATGTTAATTTGCAACCTTCGCCATATGGGAGACGTTACAGTTTCAAAATCGATCTACCCTATTATTCATGTCATTCTTGTTTTCATTCTTCTAAATTTGCTCAGGCAATAAAATTTTTCTTGTTAATTCGTTTTGAATTGTTTTTGCATATATATCCGCCCAATGTGTGCACCTCATTTTGTGTAATGTTTAGCAAGCTAAGTCAGAGTTTTTCACGTTATTAGCAGACAAGTTATCGCCCTATAATTGCTAGGGATGGTTCCTTTTTTGTGGGGTTTTCTGGATTATGGTAGTTTTGCCTGATTTTTCATCCATTTGGGTATGTTCGCTTCTTGTAAACATCTATTCAGTTGTTGAGCCAATCTCTCGGGGATGGAAGTGAATTTTAAAAAACCCAGAATCCATGCATACTACGAGTGTTTCTCTTGGGTGTTGCTCTGAGCAAAATGATGAGTATGTTTGCTACATGCCTTTCCTTTATTGAGCGGGTCATAGTCGCCTGTAGCAAAGGAATATCCCCCCTGGCTAGTAGGAGCGACTACACTCAGATTCAAATGGCCGAAAATATTCTTTTTGGGGGTAGGGAGTCAGTCCTTTTTATCGGACATGCGCAGAGGGTTTTTCCGGTGAAAGGCCCCATGGGAGTTTTTTTTTTTAATCCCCACAGTTTCTTTTGCATCTGGATGTTCGTTTGTGCTTGTTTTTGATCCACCTGTTGGAATATTTGGCTCTATAAGGTGTGCTGAAGTCCACCACTTAAACTTATAGACTCTGCGTGGGCGCGTAGATTAAAGCCAGCCAATCAACAGCTTGAATACGCGGTTAGTTGACTTGAATTGGCGATCTTGAAAGCCGTTCATTTGCACGTATTCGACATTGACGAACGGACCTGCAACCAAGGACTTTGCTCAGCCAAAGGATTCTACCCAACATTAAGGGACACCGAGGAACAACCTAAAGGATTCTTAACTAAAGATCAGCCTCTGCTTAACACAAGGGATTTCCATTGTAATGTGCTCTCACTTGAAGCCTTAAAATGGCCACAAAAATCGTAACACGACCAATTTGTTGGTAAAATTACTTTTCGTTGTTACGAAAGGTCCTTTTCACGCCTCCTAATGGTGACCGTCAAACCCTATTACCGATGGGTTGAAACAGTCTAATTGCGTGCAGGTTAACCCCTCCTGCCAGGAAACACAAATAACCTTTGGGTGTAGTTATAATGTCTTTATTCAGCAGGAAAGAGGTAAAAAGCGGGTGCCTGTAATAAACTTCTGAGAGGAGATAAGTCGACACACGTCCATTAGGTGCCGAGTGAAAGTAGAAAGAGAATTGAATTTAGCGGGAACGGACAAACTTACAGGAAGGACCCGGTGAATAGCGAAAATAATCCCGTATTAGGAAAAACGCACAAAATGATGTAAGGGACGTAACTCCTATCGCAAAATCGCAACTACTAACCAAAACAGTCCTATTTTGATTTATATTGTTTGGTTCAATCTTGGTATCTTTTAAGTCTTCCTTCTATGGCTAATATTATTTAATTTATTTCTTCAGACTTAATTTGCTGTCTTTTCAAAGTAGTTTTAGTTGAATGTGTCTTTGCGTTTTTCCTCTTTAATATTTTCGTTTGTTGTAGTTTTTTTATTTGTCCTTCCAGTCTAAACTCCCAACGAGCTTTTGTGTTTCTATTTGTATACTGTAGGGGCACTTCAATTCTATCACAAATTAATTTTGCTCCAGCATTAATAAGGTTATTTAGTGCAGTGATGTCTGTTGGGATGTTATTTAATATTTTGTTGATCTTTTCAGTTCATATCATGACTCTTATTCCATTGTATGGAAGACTTAAAAGATATTAGTAAAAGTTGTAATGTATGTTTTCCTATCAGCCATGATTTGTTTTGTCAGCTCTATATCATTTCTTTGTTCTTGTGTTAATACTGATGTTGTACTTCTAGGTTGTGAGATATTTTGTTTGTAAGTGTGTTGTGTCTCACTCTGTTTAGGTGTTTCATCTTGTTCATATTTTTCTTGATTTTCATTTCTACATTGATGTAATGAATATGCATATACCTAGGTACCCCCCACAGTAATCTGATTGGTTAGTGTCCACCATAAATACTTAACACTGTAGTGGTACAATCGCCTGTTATTACTACGCTTACTACAACGCCTACTACTCTGACGTACTACTATTACTGCGACGTACCAGCTTTATACTTTCCTGCGAGTACACCTCCCTACAACTTTTACTAATATATCCCTTACCCCAGATATATTACACATATTTCTATTATCTCGAGATCAGAAGACATTTTCTTTTTAAGATCATCCTTACTTGGTCTGCCAGTCTCTGGTTGGTTGTGCTGAAATTATTGTCATTCCAAACTTGAATCATTATTATTATTATTATTATTAAGGTTTTACACATCCTCCTAAGCTGGTGGTTCACTGGAGGCTGAGTGACAGCAAGTCTCTTCAGATCCCTGGGACTCTTCTGGTTATTCTAGCTGATCTTAACAGTGCTGTTGTTTGGATGGTCTCGATTCTTCTTCGAATTTCCAATTCCCAAGACTCTTTTCCAAACCTTTGGGAATCGCTCCAAGGTCCCCAATTACAATTGGTACGACCTTTACATTCCATTCCTCGTTGTTTTCTTGATACATATAGTCTATCTGTGTCGTCTCTCTGGTGTAATGCCTTGTGCGTTCTGATAAGTTTCCTTGTCTTTTGGTCCATCGGTCGGAGCTCCTCTCTTGACATCATCATCATCATCATTAATTCACATAATTGCTGTAGTCTCGATTGTTCCTCTGATTTCTTGTTATCCCAGTCTCTTTCCCATGGCTTTGGTAACTGTTCCAAAAGCACCAACGACAATTGGTATCACCACTACTTTCTTGTTCCAAAGTTGTTGTTCTTTCTGGCACTCTGGCAAGATCTAAATATTCTTTTTATGTTTTCACTCTATGGCCCAATAGAACGGTAAAATCCACAAGATCTTTGTGCTTCTTATAGCCGGTTCGTCGGACCGGTGCCGGTTCGTGAAATACTATTGTAAGGTTTGAAGGTATTATGATTAGTTGGAAGGCTTAGGTGGCCTTCCAGCGTGGGTACATATAAGTACAAGTAATATTCCGACGAAGAAGTTGGGGAACAATAACAGACATAGACTTTATTTAGTGGGTACGTGGAGAAAATACATACATGACAAGGTACACAAAGGATATAAACAAGGAACACATATACGAGACAAGGTACTAGAGGTGTATAAAGAAAATAGGACTTCGTCCTGTAGAAGTGATACATAGTACATGAAGGAATGTCACTTACTTAGGCTGGGGGCGAAGATCCCCCCTCATACACACACATAAGGTATAGACACAAATATCTAACCCATGTGTCCTGTTTACTGTCCCGGAGAGAAGAGAGTTCAAACTTGGCGCTTACCTGACTAAATACTTAGGACCCCTAGCGGATGAGAACCTGAAACAAGGGAAGATAACTCTTCCAGACCAAATAGAGGTAGACAATCGCTACACTACCAATGGGTGCCATACATGATTTTTTAAGAATTGTATAATTTTGAAGTACGGCAACCGTACATATAAACTAAAATTGGAAATATATTTCTAAAAATATCAACTTTGTACATTTTCTTCTCTTTACCACGATGGCTATTTTACCATCTTTATGCCTCCGTTGTTTTATAGAAACCTAATTTCCTTTTTGTATATTTCAGCACTACCACCTTGAGTGCTTGTTCTTTTGATTTGGTTTGGTTTGTTTTGTTTTACGGCATATCAACCTCAGTGGGTCATTTAATGCCGATAAAGTTTTGAAATAAATCAATTCTTAATGGATAATACAATTTTTTTATAAATACATTTTTCTATTTAACCCATAGATGGGACCCTAACAGGTACTATCACTCCGCGTCAGAGTGGACCAGGGAGCAATGGTGATGAAGGGGTACTCCACATTTCCCAAACCTCCAAAACTGGAACCTCACCATCAGATAGAGTTTAACATCATTACCAGGACATGTAGACCCGCAGGCACCGCCTTCTAGTAAAAAGGGGTTGGGGCTTGCCATAAGGGCAATAGGGTTGGGAAAATCATATAGGTGCTAGGGCTTGACATGACTAGCCGATTGATCGGAGGGGCCCTCTCCGACCGCCCGTCTAGCCCAAGATAGGGCCAAAGTGGAGTATTGCATGTCATGAACTGCTCATCCACCTGGGCTCTATCCTTAAGCATCACAGGTCGCCACCCACGGCCAACAGGTGGCCCCATTTGGGGGAGTCTTACCCCTCTGCAGAGGTGCAGTCAGTGCATTCTAACGCCCCATCCGACAGGGCGGTGTTCTTTTGAGCCAAGGTATTGATGTTTTAAGCTTCGTCAGCTCAAACGGAGTTCACTTTTTAAATTATAGGAATTATATATTACCACATGGAGCGGGGCATCTGGATTTTAGTGGTGATTAGGTGGGGTATGCCAACAACAAAAAGGAATGGGAACCTCTGATTTAGTGGCATTGCAACCAAGCGAATACCCTCTATCAGGCATCTACCATATTCTGAACGTCTTGCTGCCCTGTGAATGGATTCCTTGAAATTCCGGCGTCTGGCAACTGACTTGGTAAACAACCATCTTACCAACATTTGCCTTGAACACTTTTTTGATCTCCATGTTTCTAACTTTGCCTACAAAGTCAGAAAACAGCATAGCTCACACGACTTTCGGAAACATTTGTTCACGCTCCGAGTTGCTGAGGCATGGAATAAACTGTCATGGGGGATCACCAAAAAACTTTCCGTTTTAATTTTCCGACCTAAATCAGAAGTCAGCCCATCATTTTTTCGCCCCATTAGAGTTTATCACACCCGTTTTAGCCGGTGGTTCACTGGAGGTTGAGTGACAGCAAGTCTCCTCAGGTCCCCAGGACTCTTCTCTGTCTGAGAAGACTTACTGTCACTCAGTCTCCAGTGAACCATAAGCTTAGGTTATCAAAATTTATGTTGTTAAAATTAAAATTAAAATTAAAAATATGAAGAATCTTCCGAGAAGCCCATGACGTCACGGTTGCTGCTTCGTCCCAGAATTTGACCCAAGCGAACAACCCCTACTATACTCGTTCCTTCAGACACGTGCGCCTTTGGAAAAAGGATGGGCCAAGCTTACAGAGAAATGTGACGTCACGGATGAGGGCAAGGGAGAATTTTCGCCTCTGAAGCTTCAGTGTCGCAGCAGACGGCCACCTGTGAGGATCTTTGTAGCAATGCTACCTCACAGGTCGGTGTCGCGCTGGCCATTACCCTGGGTGGAACTTCGTAGCGTTTCGCTACCACACTGGGTTATGAAAATCAACCATGCTTTGAGGAATTAGAGTCTAACTCCCTCGAGAATGAAAAAAGGACAAGCCGGCACTCACTCGAAATTCAACAACCAAGAACAATAAGGAAATTTGTAGCATACGCTACCTTATTGTAACACGAAATCTACATTCAAAGAACTCTCGACATTCAACTACGAAATCTACATTCAAAGAACTCTCGACATTCAACTACGAAATCTACATTCAAAGAACTTACGACAAATGAACATTTGTTACCGGGCTCAAAGATAAGTTCCCCCGCAAAACCATCGTTTTTTGCAAACACTTACAACTAAATCTCTCTCTATCTATTAGTTACTACGCCACCCTCTACCAATTGACAATTATTCCTTCTTCTTTCTTCTACCTATCTTTTTATTTGTTACATTAAAATTGTTAAACCTTTAGTATTTGTTATCGTGTTTTTCTTTCATTCAGCATCCGATTTGAATTTGCGTATTTTCCCGCCTCCTTGAAATTATCTTCCCTTTGTACTTGAAAGGTTTATTCGCTTGTATATCGGAACTAGGATATTTTCCCCGGTATATTTACAAAGCGAATTTACCCGTACTTAGGAGTTAGAAGATATCCCCCATGTTGGTATTGGTGCTTCACGGCGCTAATCCCGATAAGGTGAGTTTGAAAAACTTCCATAATAATAAATTATTATTATGAAATAGAATATTATTCTATTATTAAATGATAACTAGAATAGTATTCTATTATTATTATAAATAATAAATTAATTATTAACTATTATTGAATAAAATCGCTAGAATACTCAGAAGAGTCCTGGAGACCTTAGGTGGGTTTGAAAAACTTTCATAATAAAAATAATAAATTTATATTCTATTATTATTTTGTGAAAGTTTTTCAAACCCACCTAAGGTCTCCAGGACTCTTCTGAGTATTCTAGCGGATTTATTTAATCAGTCATTTATTTCTCAGTCAAATCAAAACGACAACCAGACAACCAGTGGAGCCGAAAATCTACTGACATTGTCGTTAACGTGTCACGGCTGTCTTTTGACTCATCTGACAGACGACTGACCATCCAAACGACTAAATGTCAAATCACCCCTACCCCCACCCAGTCCCAACCGATTCCCCGAACGCGTGTACGATGACCAAATATCCCCTTAATCAAAAACATTTAATTGCATGTATAGTTCACTTCACCTGACCTGATAATACCTTACTTTTATTCGACTACATTTAAAATTCAGGTGTACCTTGTGGTCAGGACACGCAATTGTATTTAAACGTTATGTTTATTTTCTCCAAGTGGCATAATTTGAGGTATAAATGTTAGGTACCACCAAAATACGTCACGTGATCAGTTTTGTGCCATATTGAAGGAAGAAACGTAAATATTTTTGAACTTTTTTTTAATCTCTCAAAAAAAGAAATAATGAACATAAAGAGTTGTTATAAAGAAAAACAGTAAATGCAACGATCAAATTATCCGATTGGGGAAAAATTACTCACCGTTATCTTCAAAAATAAGTAAAACAGTCCGTTTTTTTTTTACCACACGGTCAATTTCTTTATTGATATTCTTTTTTTTTTTTTTTTTTTGCAGAATTTTATATTCATGGTTCTTTTAATAAAAAGCTCTGGCATTGAAACTTATAAAAATCTTCTGATATTCAGACTGTTATCTTTATAGAAAAACAGTAAACATCGCTTTTTGTCGGTTCATTTTTTTCATATTTCATAAAATAAATTTTAATAAAATATATATTAATAATAAATTTTCGTGAAAATCGGACCATTAATTGATTTTTTCATAGAATTTTAAAAAACACCTCTAGTCATAACTTGTTTTTGGCTACGTTGAATTTCAATTGATTTAACGGTGCAAAAATCTAAACATTGTTTTTCGTTAATAATTTTAATTATTTCTGTAAGCTGAATTTTTAAAAAAAATCATCAGGAGTTTTTTTCTTAATGTTTCTTCTTTCGATTGGACAAAAAAATTTCAAGATAATATCAACCTTTATGCAAGTTTCATTGTGTTAAATATGGAAGGGGGGGGGGTAAATTTCAAAGGGAAAATTGGTGGTACCTATTACCTACCTTTTAATGAAATTATGTTTGAAATAGGTTTTTCCTAAAATATATTTGGGGAAATATTTTTTTACGAGGTCTACTCCTATTTTATTTTATGAAATATGAAAAAATGAACTGACAAAAACGATTTTTACTTTTTTTCTATAAAGATAATCATTTTTTTAGGATCCCCATCTATGGGTTAAATAGAAAAAATTAAGTTTAAAAAAAATGAGCTTTAAAAAAACTCCGGGTGAGAGTGGACCTGGGAGTAATGGTGATGAAGGGATACTCCACACTCCCCAGAGCTCCAGAACTGGAACCTCACCATCAGATAGAGTTTAATGTCATACCCAGGACACTAAGACCCTAAGCCACCGCCTTCTAGCACATATATGATAAAAAGTTAGGAAGTGCGTGGTGTAATGGTTAAAGTCATGGGAAATGGACTCGTCGGCCCGAGTTCAAATCCTGGACGTGGCAATTATTTCACTTAGCGCTAATACCCTTGGGAAAGGTATGAATCCTACTCTCCCTCCAGCTATGGGTAAATAGTAGGACAGATTGGGCTCTTTAACCTTGGTTAGGCAACCGGTCTAGGAGAAGGAAAACTCTGAATTCAAACCTGTTAAACTCCGCTTAAGAAATTGACCTTGTGTTTCATCCTGCTCGTGCGGAGGGGTTGGTAAATATATATATGATAAAAAGTGTCGGGGATTTGCCATAAGGGCAATAGGGTTGGGACGTGATGAGTCGATTGATTGGACGGGTTCTCTCTGACCGCTCGTCTAGCCTATGGGCCAAAGTGGAGTGTTGCATATCATGGACTGCCCAGCCACCAGGGTTCCATCCTTAAGCATCCGGGGTCGCCACAAACGTCCAATAGATGGCCTTATTGGGGGTCTTACCCCTCTGCAGAGGTGAAGTCGGTTCTAAAATCGCAGCCGACAGGGCTCTTGAAACTGCTGTTGATCTCCCCAGAGTGGAAAGTGATTATCACATCCATTTCTTTATTAGTAAAAAGAGGAAAATCCCATAATTTTAGATATATAAAAGTTGAATGAATGGTAATACTTGTTCCTCGTAAATTCCTACCATGAAATAAACTGAACCCTCTTTTATGTCCGTGTTTTTGCAATAAATGTTTTATTTTTCTTGCACCTGTTATTTTACTATACTGAATATATTTTCGGTAATCCTTAACTTGTTCCTCGTAAATTCCTACCATTCAGTATTGTAAAATAACGGGTGCAAGAAAAATAAAACATTTATTGCAAAAAACACGGACATAAAATGAGGGTTCAGTTTATTTTATGGTAGGAATTTACGATGAACAAGTTAAGGATTACCAATGAATTATTATTCGAGGTATTCCCACCTGCCGTAGCCAGTGGTTCATTGGCTCAGGCTTGACGGTCAGTCGGAGAGGCTCCTCCGATCAATCAGCTGGTCACATCAAGCCCTAGTACCTATATGATTGTTCCAACCTTATTGTTCTTATGGCAATACCCCTAATCCTTTTTATCATGTATGTGATAGAAGGCGGTGGCTGAGTGTATGGTGATTCATGTGGGATGTTTGATGTCAATATTCAATAAAAGTGTTCAAACATTTAAAGACCATAAATAAATCAAGCAAAATGGCATAGAAGACAAAACTCTGGATTAAACAAACAAAATTGTATTAACAGAAGTTTACAAAAGGTAGCATTGAATACTGGGCTAGGTTCTGCCCAAAGTTCTTTTTTTAAAGTTCAAATGTAAAATGTAAGCTGGTATTTCACAGTTCAAAAGTGAGAAAGAAAAGGTGAAAGTTTAAAGTCAACTCAAAAGCAGTCAGGCATAAGTTGAATGAATATAAGGTTTATCTCCGAAGGCATAGGTTATTCAAAGAGAGAGAGAGAGAGAGAGAGAGAGAGAGAGAGAGAGAGAGAGAGAGAGAGATACCTTCAGCGTGTAAGCGAAATGTTCTTAAAAAGGGTGATGTGAATTCCCTTAGGCAAATGAGATCTTTCTGCTTGAAAATGAAAAAGTCTGAGGATTTATAGTAATCATGTAGGCTCCGAATAGCTTCATTCGATAATTTTTCTTTTTAAGCGGGAACGCCTCTGATTGGTTGAATTTTACGAATTTTATTTTAAATTTTATTTTTACTAAGGTTGCGCGATCCCATGTGCAAACTACCTATTTTTGTCATTCGACTTCTGTCCGTTGAAGTAAGAACTTCCGGCCTCGCCACAGGTGTCTTAGTGTCGTGGGTATGACGTTAATCTGCATCTAGTGAAGTTTACATTTTGGATCTCTGGGGAATATGAAGTACCCTTTCATTGCTATTACTCCCATGTCCACCGTGACCCAGGGTGACCCAGGGTGGTTGTACCTGTTAGATTCCCATCTATTATCGGAAATTCCATGTCAATTATCTTCCCCTGCCACTAGGGGGACAAATCGCCAATGGCATATTGGCACCAAAATTAAAACCCTACGTCAGTTATCACGGAGCAGTCAACGAGGGAAGTCGCAAAAATAAGCGATCCCTAGACTTTACTTATCAAGAACTGTTACTGGAGAGAGGCGTCTAAAACCACGCTCTCTCACTTAGCCCTAAATCAGGGCCTACTTATCACAAACCACGCATTAAGGGTAACGCAGTATTACCGTTCCCTAAACTCTCTACGAACCTTCAACGGCGGTTTAATTGCAAACTGAGAACTAAAACAAGAAACGACCCGTGAAGCTCGAATGAACACCTAACAACACGATACCAAAAACTCTTAGAAGATAAGTCTGGTCGCAAATTCCAGCTAATTTGCAAACCCCCCTTTTGTTGTTCTACCATTTATGTAATCTTCGTACTCTTTTTTATTGTTAACCACTTTGTCTAAAACCCTTGTAAATGTTGTAATACAAGTGTCTGCATTCAACTTTGTGTTTGTTCTTCTTTGTCCGACAATTTGCCAACGACCACGGGGAAATAAAAGCCCCTTCGATACGTAAATACTTTTACTATTGGTTAAATAGTAAATTTAAAAAAAAAAAGTTTAAAAAATGCGTTTAAAAAAATGAATAAAACAAAATGTCTTTGGCATAAAATAACCCAACAAGGATTGACATGCCGTAAAATCCAACAACCAACCAACCAACCAACCAACCAATGTTACAAGGGAATAGCCGTAACGAGTTACTGTAACAGACTGTAACAGCTTAATGTTGTGACAGAGGAGTCTTCCGGGTATGCCAGACATGAAGCAATAAACCTGACCCCTTTTGTGGCGGCTCAGACACCAGGCAATAAACGTGACCCCCACCCAAAGTCTTCGTGCAAAATAAACAAATCTTAGAAACTTTTCGAAAACAATACAACTGCATGCTTTAACACAAAAATATCATAAAATGTGTTCTTAATAACAATTAAGTTCATTTCAGATAATGCGCATGCACAATTTTATGCTAGGAATTTTAACAACTAAAGGTGAAAATTACCAAAAATTCTACGTGGTTTTCTGGATTTCATTTTTCTAGAAATGTAAAAATCAGAGACTGGAATTTTTTTTTTGTTCAAATGACTAAAGGTTGAAACCCCACCCCTACAATCATAATTGATAAAAAAAAACATTTTTAATGTTTTTTTTAAAGCTATTCACTATAACATTAAGTCATTAATGAATTCAGTGCCGAAAATTTCATAAAAATTGGACAATTCCTTGATTTTGAGGAGTTGTTTTAAAATTGAAAAATAAAATAAAAATGTATTATCTCCCTTGAGTTAGAATCCACGTTCCTAAGTTTGACAATTACAACCTGTTCGTTTAATTATTTTTTAAGTTTTTTTTATTTTTTTAAAAAATTATGATTGTTCAAAAGGTGGAAAAACTTTATCCTTTGATAGAGCTATTCTTCTTTCTTTTTCTTTTTTTAGAATAAAAAATAGCTTTCTATTTTTGGTTGCCATGGAGATGTCGCCATTGGAGTGGTCACGTGATAGCAATGTGCCATGTGCAGACAGGAAGCTCAAAAACAAATAAATAACCATGCGTTCTAGTAGTGTTTTGTTAATCGGAGTAATTCATATTGACTCAAAACACAACATATAGATTTAGATAAAAAAGGATTATTTTAAGACAATATGATATTTGTTACGAATGAATTAATATTTTACTAAAGGAGACATTTTAAAATTAAAAGGCTACTTAGAAATTTAAGTGGAAAACCTATCCTAAATAATCAACCAATGTATTAGTTATTAGTTATTAGTAGTACTAAAAAGTAAATAAATCCATTTAAAACAAAATCAGATGACTACAATATTTTTAATTAATATCTCTAAATAAACAAAAAAAACAAAAACAAAACAAACAAACAACAAAAATAATCAATTTAAGTTTTATGTCTTCTGTTACTAAAATAGTACTTTTTAGATGAATGAGTTAAGAAGAAAGAAAAAAAACTTAGGATATATAATATATATATATTTTCATCAACTGACCGAAAGATACGCCGTTCTGTTTAGACAAGTTTTGTAGCTTAAACAAAACATTAAACATTTTTTTACACAGGGAACCAACCCACCCACAAAAGCATATCTACAGTCGGTGATTTTGTGGGCAACGATGCCGACTAAATAAGGGAATTTCTTTAATTTTAGCTATAACAATAAATTAATTCAACTAGTTTTCTTTACAATAACTAAAACAAAAAAGTGACTTTTAAATGCATGTAACATTTTACATCAAACTATAAACATCTTTTTTTTTTCACCTTTGTTTTTATTAGTAAGAAATCGAGATTTTTTTTTCTTCACCATGTCGGAACAGATGTTTGTGACTGTCAGATATGGAGGTAAGACTTACGAATTATTTTTTTTACTTTTTTTTAAATATCTAAAGTAGTTAAGACTCTCAACTGCATTTACTAACCCTTTTGTTCGTTCATTATTTGGTAAAACTTGCAAATCGTGGTCAAAATTAAAACGGAAACTTATTTGGTGGTGATCCATGACAGTTTAACTACAGTGTATGAATGAACTTTTTTGCGAATTAAGTTACGGTTTATGGGGTTTGGGGATTAAGGTTGTTTTTAATTGCTTTAAAAAAACAACAAATTACTATACATTTAATGTTGAAAAATAATTGGCTGAACTTGCACAAAGGTGTCAAAATTAGAGTGACCCAGAAAAAACAGAACCCACAAATGTAATAAAACTGTTAATTTTAACTATGGGGTCTAGGATTAGGGTTTAGGGTTAGTTTAATGAGAAAATGAATAATTTGGGTTCTGTTTTTTCTGGGTCACCCTGTATACCGGTGACCCAGAAAAAAACAGAACCCACAAATTTTGTAATAAAACTGTTAATTTTAACTAGAGGGTTTAGACGTTAAGCTTAGGGTTGGAGTTTAAGGTTAGTTTAATGGGAAAATAAATAATATGGGTTCTGTTTTTTCTGGGTCACCCTAATTTTGACACCTTTGTGCAAGTTCAGCCAAATAATTTTTTTAAACCAAGTTTAATTGAAATTATACATTGTAATACAACTAACACAAACAACTGAGACTAATGTGTTCAATTGGATTCAATAATTAATTTCAATGGTTTATTAAATGTATAGTGATTTGTGTGTGTTTTTTTAAAGCAATATGTAATTAAAAACAACCTTAATCCCTAAAAACCGTAACCCAATTCGCAAAAAAGTTCATTCATACACTGTAGTTAAACTGTCATGGATCCCCACCAAATAAGTTTCCGTTTTAATTTTGACCACGATTTGCAAGTATAACCCATTATTTATTGATAAATTGTTTAGTAAACAATCTATAATTGTTAATAAAGTAAACAATGTTTACTTTATTAACAATTCAATTGCTACTGATTTCTCTTTTAAAAACGACTGGTTGTAACAAGTTAAGAACTATCAAAATGTTAATTTTTCACGTATCCAGTTGATGATACTCCGTGAAAAAATCATTCTCAAAATCCCATGATATTACAGGGTGACCCAGAAAAAACAGAACCCAAATTATTTATTTATTTTCCCATTAAACTAACCCTAAACCCAACCCTAACCCTAAACTCCCCTAGTTAAAATTAAGTTTTATTACAACATTTGTGGGTTCTGTTTTTCCTGGGTCATGGGATTTTGAGTATGATTTGCAAGTTTACCATTTATTTTCCAAAAATGCATTTAATTTTTCAAGTTTTAGGTAAACTGTGAATTGAGGAATGTAAAATCTTTAATATACTCTACCGGACAGATGTTTGTGGAATATGAAATGAAGAGTCCAATGATTGTATATATTTTTAATTTCTCAACTGGGATTAATACTTTTTATGAAAATTAAACTTTAAGGAAAATATACGTTAGTCCATTTATAAGTTTTTAAAAAAATTAAAGGACAGCATTAATTGATGTATCGATTTAAAGTTGTTGCATAGTGATTCAGTTATACACTTAAAAAAAAAAATTATCCCAGCATTGTTATTTTAAGGTAATTGAAATTATAAACTTAATTTATTTACTGAAATAAACTGAAAATGACTATTCGGTCTTAATTTTGACGAGTCTTTAACAATATTTCTATTTCAGAGTAACAATAAAAAGAAAAAAAAAAAATTAGAAAAAAGAAAGAAAAAAAAATTAAAACAGTCCACTTTTGCAGTTTTTAATTTTTTTATTCTGGTTTTGTAAATTTGTAGATGATTTGCTGTCCACATCACTGGATCTTGTGGTGGACTAGTGTGCCACAGTACCTACTTTGGGAACCACTGCTTTATGCTTTACAATTTAATAAAGTTTTTAAATAAAAATAAAAATGCTGATTCCAAATGGGAATTGAAAAATTTTCTAATTCTTTTTACAAACAGATAATCAGAAAATAATTCTAAATCCGTACTGTCCAACTGCAACATTCATTGAATGGATCAGAAAAAAGTGTAAATTTGACCAGAATGGTAAGTTTATTATTCATCTTTTTTTTATTATTTTGAGTAAAACTCTGAGTTCTAATTCAAAAACAGTTTGGTTTGGTTTTGTGGTGAGAGAATGTTGAGAATTCCCGATATAATTATTTATTATGAATATAAACATATATATATATACATAAATTTGACACAAGGCTTAAAGGGGGGAGTGGGATAAGAGGCTGGTCTTCACTATTCTATATTTTTAACTTAGCTATTCCTATTCATGACCCGATTCATTCAACAATTTCCATTTACCATAAAACTAATTCACACAAAAGTCACCAAAACATTCCAAAAGAATTCACGATATAAGGTGTATAATGGATGCCCGCTCCTACTTATAGACTAGGCCAGAATCATGTGATCTATCTCTTGGCCAATCACTGGCAGTACTCTGAGTTTGATACTATACTTAACCGACCCTACTGGCCATAATTATGCAGACATTCTTTGACGACAGACATAGGATTAAATCACTGGACCTTTACCAATACGCAGGATAGGACTTATAAACTTACCAAAGGATTCCATACCACAGGACTTTCTTTAAGCCCTTTTCAATTGGCCAAGGATGGCACTTGAAAACTTTACAGAGAAATCACGCACGTAGTAGCTCAAAGCGTGCGCAAATATGTCTGGCGTGCAAAATGAGATCGGGGGGAGTGTAGCGGATGATTAGGAAGATTGAACGCGCATCCTCCTGATCGTAAGTCATGGCTTGACGTCGGACTACCTCGTTGACGCGCATGCAAATTACTACACAGCACAATTGACCAAGAAATTGTGACTTTTTCTTTACCACCTTACCAGTCCTGTTGTCTGGGACTCTAGAATACGCCAACTGCACCTCTGTATAGGAGTAAGAATCTTCCCCACAATGGGCCACCTGTTAGTGATGGGTGGTGATCTGTGATGCTTAAGGATGGAATCATGGTGGCTGACATGCAATACTCTTCTTTGACCTTTACTTAGGCTAGACAAACGGTCGGAGAAGCCCTCTCCAATCAATTGGCTGGTCACGTCAAGCCAGACCACTCTGTTTTCTGCACCAACCTCCAATGTGTTGGTGCTGATGTAGCACGTCTTCATATCTTTTTTGCAGACATCTTTGAAGCGTAGGCGTGGTCTTACTACCGGTCGGGAGCCTTCTATTAATTCACCTTAGAGTAGGTCTTTGGGGATGTAACCTTTGTCCATCCTCCTGACATGACCAAGACATTAATGTATATATATACTTTGTTATTAATTGTTTTATTGTAGTTTCCTCCGGACATACATACACACAAACTGCCCTTTATATATATGTACTAGCAACGGCAACCCGGCGTCGCCTGGGTAGAGGGGGATTTTTAAAAGTTAGTCCCGCAGATCCATTATTACTGAATCATGAGTTGAATCCTCGTGGGATGCCCCATTTACATCCCTATGTAAAAAAAAATAGACCTTCCATTGATCCAGCTACTCTGAAAAAAAATGTTAATGCCTACTATTTAAAATATCAAATGAAAAGAAAATCCATGCTGTTATCATTTAAATTTTATCTTTTAATTATCTTCATGAATATAAATCAAATCTCTTATTTTTACTCAAAAACTAAGACCTGATGATATCTAATGTGTATATATATTTACTTTGTCGATTATTGTTTTATTTTCGAAGTTTCCTCTGGACATACATATACGCACAACTGTCCTTTATGTATAGATAGATAGATAAAAAAATAACCTTCTAATATTTATAAATTAATAATTGATGTTTTTGTTGTAGAGTTAAGAATGTAGTAACTGGAGTCATTTGGCCTAATTCATAGTGAGTGAATGGGTACCTCACTTTAGGGTAATTTAGTCTGTATAATATGTTTGATTCTTACTTGGGGCTCTATAAGTGTGATCTTGTGCCAAACTAAGTTTGTTGAATAAAAAAAAAAAAATTCTGTGTTGAGGGGTGTCCACAATCAAGTCCACCGCAAACTGGTTAACTTCATCACTGTTCTTTTGTCTTTTCTCACTAGTTTCAACTAAAGTCTTACGTCGTTTAGTCTCTGCTGGTGCGCGCACTGCTCTGATTCTGTCGTTCTTCTTAGATTCCAGCTACTTATGGAAGTAGCCTCCCAACATCCGGGCACCTGAACCGAACCTCGCGTCCATGCAATGCCCAAGTCTGACTTTGTTGCATTCGAGTGGACGCGGGTAGGCCCCCAACATCCGGGCAACCGAGTCGAACCTCACATCCATGTAACGACTAAGTCTCACTTTCTTGCATTTGGGAGGATGCGGGTCGACTCTGGCAGGCAAGACAATGTCTTGCTCTTTTCCTTAATGCATATGGCAGTTCTTGTTCTCCATCACACTAAGCTAAACTACAGGGGTCCATAAAGTCTCATTACAACTTAAAACAATTATTACAAGAACAAATGAATAGAGAAATATGTGGAAATTATTACAAATGAAGCGTTGATATTGAAGTTTATTTACCTCATTTAATACATCTTTACATGGGAGAGACCATTTGTTGCACAAAGCACATTAAGACGGTATAGGAAAAATAAAAATAGAGGGGGAAAATAAAAATTTAACTCAAACAAGTTTTTTGTTGAGGGGGGGGGCAAACTTTCTCTTTGCAAACACTGACTTCTTCTTCTTTTCCTTCGTAGCAACACTCGTTTCTGCACTCCCCACTTCTGGGTGTTTCCTTCTATTTATACACAGGTCTGCGTCTATCATCCTGGCATCTGTGCTTCACATACGGGACTGTCAACTCAATCCCAGTTGCCAGAATGCCCGCAGCTATCATCCGGGCATCTGGCGTTCCCATATGGCAGTGGCATCTCAATTCTGGTGCCCGTGCCAAAGTGTTGCCTTTTCGCATTCTGAAGGACGTGGGTTCGATCCTAGGTCAGTCCTACATACCAGGCAAAGCCTAGCCCGCTTCCTTTGAGAATACAGCAAGTTTTCATGCCCGCCACTCAACTCGTGTTCTCTGTCACAGATGGTACTCGACTTCTTGCCATGTTTTGCGCTGTAGCATATCCTCATCAATGATAACAGTGGAATTAATGATCTTTTGCTTTAGGTCAGTGATATCCCGCATCTTTCTTTGATACATGATATCTTTAACATAACCCCACAGAAAGAAGTCCATGGGGGGAAAGATATCTAGAGAACGAGGTAAAAAGACTTTATGGACACCCTGTATATCAAGATTAGTAAATACTAATAAGTAATTCCTATTTCTTACTAAAATGACCCCAATCTGATTGCATAAAATATTTACTTCTATTTTATTTCAGTTGTCCTTGACCTTGTTGATTCAACTGGTCATTTGACCAATTTATCAGCCTCACCCCGAGCGTATGTAAATGAAATTATTAACATGGGAGAGACCTACATACTAATCTTTGTAGAAAGTAAGTAATTTTTGATGAACATCTTCTGTTTTACATGCAGTATGCACAGAAATGCATTTATGCATAAAGATATATATATATATATATATATATATATATATATATATATATATATATATATAATACTACTAATATTATTATTAGAGGAAAAATAAAGGGTCTACCATGGTTTCAATCAAATTGAAATGATTTCTTCAGGACCCTACCCTATGATAACTAAGTCAATGTAATTCCTTAGTTAAATTAAATATATTTTTCAGATCCAAAAAATGTATTTAATTTAACTAAGGAATTACATCGACTTAGTTCACGTAGGGTAGGGTCCTGAAGAAATCATTTCAATTTGATTGAAACCGTGGTAGACCCTTTATTTTTCCTCTAATAATAATATTATTAGTACTAGCAAATATATGCACCCTCCGGGTGCAAGTATTTAAGTTTTAATGTAATAAAATATTATATTAAATTAGCAAGGCTAATGAAACTAAATAAGAATACAGATAAAAAGATTTGAAACAGAGGGAGTATAATAAAAGATTTGAAACAGAGGGAGTATAATAAAAAATGGAACAACTGAAACTTACTCTTCCATCACTCTCGTCTTTCATTGTTATTTATTCTAATTTAAGTATTTAATTATAAGAGGAAGTAAAGAATAAAATGACAGTTATTTTTTCTTGTTAATGGATTTCATTTAAGATTTATTTAAGAGATTTTTGCTTATATTCATTAAAATAAAACCAAACAGTTAGAAATCAATAATACTAAGCACATATTTATTAAATTCAATTTTTTAATATTAATATGCAAATTAGCCTTCCAGTTTACACTGTAAACCGCTATTTTGTTGTATATATAAATATAATTGCATGTTGTCAGTATGTAGACATAGTTAACAGTATTAATAAAGTAAGACAATTTTATTAATAATTGAGGTTTAGATAAAAAATAAAATCATGGAGAATGTGATGTCAATAACTAAGAGAATTGTGACTTGAGTAGGAATATAGTTTCGGTTACAGACAGAAAAACACACAATCTCCATTATAATAAGATTATTACTGCTCTATATTTTTAATATATTGAGCACTTTTGGATTATTTACTGATGCGAGTGCAACAGAAAAATTAAGGCGGCAATGAATTCTAAGCAGAAATGAATTTACTAGAGTCCTCTAACTTTGTAAACAAAGTGAGGGTTAGCTATACGCCAGACGGTGAATTTTATCCTCTCATTTTTAATATCATAATGCAGTTATTTACATTAGCTCAGTTGATAGAGCATCTGACTTGGAACAACAAGGTTCCTGGTTTGATACCAGCCTTCACCAACTCAACGTACGAGTAGCACAGAGATCTGTGCGGTAAAGTAAGGAGCTGATGGTAGGTGTGGCTCTCCACATCAGGAGCAAAAACAATCTCCTTGGTCTAGCACTAGTGAAAAGGGGATATACTCCCTCACTGATTGGCTGATACCGACTTTACTTACTTATTTTCATTTTGAGTTTGTTATTAAAAAATATTTCCTTCACTTTTAGGAGACAATGGCAATGTTCGATATGTTTCCTTACTTGACAACCTTGATAAGATAAATCCTGAAATATATAGTAAGTATCTCATTTTTTTTTTCTGTTTAATGTTGTATTCATATGTTAATCCTTTTTGGTGGTAGAATAAAAAGTTAATCTTTAACCTAGCTCATAATTCTCAGCAAAATGAAGAAAAGTCAAAAAAATTTGTTTATCTAAAAAGAAATTTCCTAATAGAGCTTAAAATATTGTTTTCTTTAACAAAATTAAAAAATATTCTGACAGAAATAGATTTTATTCCAAATTTCATTCATCAAAATCTGCTGGACACTTCTGGAGAAGCAAGTGATCTTCTCCTGTGGACAACTACTCATGGACACACAAGTATAGGCAGACCAGAAAAAAACCTTCATCAATCAGCTGTGTTTGGGTTCTGGATGCCGTGTGGAAGATCTTCCAGAGACGATGACCAATAGAGACGATTGGAGAGAGAGAATGATGGATATCCATGCTGCCAGTTTTGGTTTGGTTTGTTTTGTTTTACGGCATATCAACCTCAGTGGGTCATTTAATACCGATAAAGTTTTGAAATAAAGTAATTCTTAATGGATACTCAATTTTTTTTTATAAATACATTTTTCTATTTAACCTATAGATGGGACCCTAACAGGTAATACCACTCCAGGTCCAAGTGGACCAGGGAGCAATGGTGATGAAGAGGTGCTCCACATTCCCCAAACCTCCAAAACTGGAACCTCACCATCAGATAGAGTGTGTGACCCTCAGCCACCACCTTCTAGCACCCATGTGATAAAAAGGGTTGGGGTTGCCACAATGGCAAGCCCCAACCCTTTTTATCATATATGTGCTAGAAGGTGGTGACTGAGGGTCTACATGTCCTGGAAATGACATTAAACTCTATCTGATGGTGAAGTTGCAGTTCTGAATCTCTGGGGAATGTGGAGTACCCCTTCATCACCATTACTCCCAGGTCCACTCTGACCTGGAGTAGTAGTACCGGTTAGGGTCCCATCTATGGGTTAAATAGAAAGAAATAAGTTTTAAGATAAATTGAATACTTATCAAGATTAAATCTAACAAAATGTCTTTAGCATAAAATAACCCAACAAGGGTTGACATACCATAAGATCCAATTAACAGATATCTCTCTTGGCAGCTAAACCTGTGTTGAATTTATTACTCTTACATCCTGCACAATTGTAACAATGGACAATACTCTAAGTCAGTGGTTCCCAACTATTTAAGTACCATGCCCCACTTTTTTATCACAAATTTCTTCATGTACCCCACCCGTTAATTGTTTAGTATGATATAACAATATCAGTTTTGAAGGAGTATAACATAAAAAATTGTATCTTTCAAATAAAACTAAAGGATTTAATTTCAAATTTAATCAAATAAAATCCATTTTATAATGTGCATAATTGCGGGGAGGGTAACAGATGAAGAACTGCAAAGTTAAACAAGTCAGAAGCCATGCATATAGCTGGTGCCAGATGCACGATAACATTAGTGGGTGAACACTTGACTAGATTGCACAAGCTGTTGTGCTCAGCTAGGTTGTAATTACAATTTTACCCTATAAATTTATAATTTTTATCTGTATAGGGTAAAATAAAAAAAACAGGTTGATATTACTATATTTTTCATATTGACCCCCTATTATTATTGAATTCCCTCCCCACCACCAGTTGGGAATCACTACTTAGTTAAATTATGTATCAAGTTGACACTGTTATTGCTGTCGTATACTTTCTTTGTCTCTGAGATTTTCATATTAGTTGAGTTGTAATATTAATGGCTTGACATAATTGATTTATTTATGTTTTAATCATGAACATCACCAATGACTTTCCCTTCTCTTACTATTCAAATCCTAATTCTCAAATATATCTTTCCAGTTATAAATACAATTTTCATTATTTTTGCACAAGTTCTGAAGATAGTGAATGTGTGTATATATATTTACTTTGTCATTAATTGTTTAATTTTCGTAGTTTCCTCCTGACATACATACATACATACATATATGCATACATACACACCAATAGCCCTTTAAATATGTATAGATTTTCGGTTATTTTCTATAAGCCTAACATAAACAAAGGGGAACTACTCTTGACTGATAAATTATTTATTTATTTTCCCATTAAACTAACTCTAAGCCCTAACCCTAACTTCTTTTTTCCTAGTAGATCAATAAATAAATGAATAAATAATTTATCAGTCAAGAGTGGTTCCCCTTTGTTTATATTGAAGTTATAGGAAATAACCGATTTTTCTTTTTATTTCAGACAAACTTGGAAGTCTGTCTGGATGTACGAAAAGTGGGAAACGAGATCGACCAAAAAAGACAAATAAAGTTGTCAAACCTAAGACTGGTCCTGTATCAGGAAAACAGCGTTAATAACGGAATGGTAAAAAAAAAAAAAGAGACAATTCATTTGAATTCATCATAAATTACAGGAAAAGAACATTTTCTAAAGATGTAGAAATGGTGAATTTCTACTTAAAACTGATATTAAATTCTTTTATAAACAAAGTTTTCGCTAAACTTTCAAATCGGTCGGAAAATTAAAACATATTACAGGGTGACCCAGAAAAAACAGAACCCAAATTATTTATTTATTTTCTCATTAAACTAATCCTAAACCCCAACCCTAAACCTATCCCTAAACCCCCCTAGTTAAAATTAAGTTTTATTACAAAATTTGTGGGTTCTGTTTTTCTGGGTCACCCTAATTACAAAATTTGTGGGTTCTGTTTTTTCTGGGTCACCCTAATTACAAAATTTGTGGGTTCTGTTTTTTCTGGGTCACCCTAATTACAAAATTTGTGGGTTCTGTTTTTTCATTGGTCACCCTAATTTTCCAACCGATTTGCAAGTTTATCCGAAGTTTTATCGTTCTGATTAGAAAAATTCTCTTCCTATAAAATTAGGATCGATCAAACTACGGATACTAACATAATTTGTTGACTTTTTAATTAATTCTTAATGTCTCCCATTTCTCTCTTTACACACACAGAGAAACTAACATATATAACTAGGAGGTAATCAAGATATACAGAGAGAGGAGGACAGTGACAGGCAAAATGTAAAGTAAGAGATGGGGCAGTTTTTTACTTAATTGCAAATTACGACTAATTAGAACCAATAAAAATGGATTTTTTTTAAAAACATAACTCAGGCCTAGAACCAAGGAATATTTTGATATGAATTTTGTGTCATTAAACTAAATAGGAAAAAAGCCTTTAGCAAACAATCATTGAATCACTCAGCTTTAGTTAGGGATACCCAAAAATCATCTGCTAATTAAATTGATTATTTAAGGTCAAACTATTGTCTAAATCGATAAGTAGTAACATAATGAGCATCATTAAAAAAACAAAAATATTATTACATATGCAATTTATTTTTAATACATTTTATACATTAAATTGCCATCAAAATGTGACGAACAATGGCGTCAAATTTATATTGAATTATTATGTTAAATCATCTTTTAAAAATATTTTTAAAATACTCATAAACATTTCTTTTTAGAAATAAGTAAAATGTTACTTTAAATACATATTTATTAAATATTACTGAAATTTTACTCACTCATTTTTAACTTTTAACCAAGTAAAATCCGTTTTTTGTTTGAAAAAAAAAAAAAAGTTTTAAGTTGTTACTAAAAATTTTCACCAGGTAATGGTGAAAAACTTTCATAATTCTGTTTTGTTTTTTTTTCCTTCTTTTCATTTCACAGAATCTGCTGTAGTTAAAGATTCACCTTTTAGATTATCATGCAATATTTATCTATCTATTATTACCTCAGTAGACTTTTTGAGATTACCAACATTTTTATTTTTTTAAATGTGTGTATATTTATCTGTTTTTTTTTTGTTTTTTGCTAATCAACAGACACCTTAATTAACAACAAATTGTTAAATTATTATGTTAGGATTACAGACTTAAAACTTGCAGATATCATTTACTAGCTTAGTATAGTTTATTACAAAGTCATGTTTGAAATACGCTAGACTTAGCGCAGGATGGCGTCGTCAGTTATGTTATTGGCTGGCTTCATAGGGGGTTTTAATTTTTTTTTTTTTTTTTCAGTGTTGGCAAGGACTACAAATATATACATGTAGTTAAGGGGGTAAATAAATTAAAGAAGGTGTAAAATTGCGTAAAAAATTTATGTACATTCTAATTTATTGTCTATAAATATCTATATACATTTGAAAACTAGGTTTATAAATTTGATCGGTTTAAAATAACTAACGTTGCTAAATATCAATTTATCTACTCGGTAAAGAGGGTAACAAAAAAAAAATATGGTGTTGACGAGAACGAATGAATTAAAAAAAAAAAAAAAAGAAAACTAAACGCACCCAACTAGAACGAATTCATATGGAATATAAAGCTTCGTTTAGTATTTGTACAAAAATAACAAAAAAAAACTTGAAAATACTGGGTTTCAGAAGTATGGGACACCCAGTGAGAATTGAACTCACTAACAGTGGTATGCTAACCTAACTCGCTAACCATTATAGCACTCTAGGAACATTTACTCATATTGTAAAATTAATTTGTTAAAAAATGAATATTCTCGTATTGTCGCCATCTACTAAGCTTGGTTTATTTTACTACAAGGTCAGAAGTATGAGACACCCAGTGAGAATCGAATTCACTAATAGTGGTATACTAATCTAGCTCACTAACAATTATTGTACTCTAGGAACATTTGTTCATACGTAAAATGAATTTGTAGAAAATGAATATTTTCATATTGTCACCATCTACTAAGCTTGGTTTTAGTTTTCTACAAGGTCAGAAGTATGGGACACCCAGTGAGAATCTAATTCACTAACGATGGTCTGCTTGCTAATTAACTATTACACCACACAAGATGCCCAGTTTTTAATGTCAGTTTCATATATTCTTTAATGAATTTCAAAAGTTAATGCTTTTTAAGTGTCATCCTTGCTTCTCCAGCAGTGTCCAGCATGCCTTGTCCGTCTCACTTGGATGGCTTGTGAGATGGGGCAGGTGGCCATATAGCTGCTTCCTTATGGAGTGCTGTTTCCACGACTTGTTCAAGACTGCACACAGCATTCTTGTGCAGCTCCCATCTAGCTTATTCTCAAGGTGCTTCGTTAGGGTCAAATGGTGCAACCATACAGCAGTACTGATATAACCGCAGCCTCGAAGAATTGTCGCTTTAACTTGTCAGCGAGATCGGATTTCCATATGACTGATAATCTGTTCGTGAATGACCATGCCTTTCCTATTCGTGTATTAACATCGCTTTCTGTGGATGAGATATTACTACCTAGGTATGTGAATTGAAGGCATGCTAGACACTGCTTGAGAAGCAAGGACGAACTCATAAGCAAAATTCTCCTATGGAAGCCAACACATAGACATGCTAATGTGGACCGCCCACCAAGGAACTACATTGACCAACTCTGCGAGGATACTGGATGCTGCGCAGAGGACCTCCCTGGGACAATGAATGATAAAGAAGGTTGGCAAGAGATTGTCATGGATATCCGTGCTAATTGTGCGACATGATGATGATGAAGTGCCAACATAGGTATGTACACTAGGATAGGGGGGGGGTTCCTTTTTTTTTAAATATCAAATCCTCTCAAACAGCAAAAGTTGTATGTTGCTATAATGAATACTGATGCCAAAAAAGAAGAAATGAATAAGAATAATATAACTAGAATTAAAATTGGAAATATCCCCCCATTATTACCAACACCTCTGATATGTTGCTTTTTACCTCATTAATTAACCAGGCTATAAGTTCAACATAAACAAAGAGGAACCACTCTTGACTGATAAATTATTTATTATTTATTTATTTATTGATCTACTAGGAAAAAAGGAGACGGTTTTGGGTTTAGGTTAGTTTAATGGGAAAATAATTTATCAGTCAAGAGTGGTTCCCCTTTGTTTATGTTGGACTTATAGGAAATAACCAAATAAATGATTACTTGGTGTTATTAATTCTTATTATTGTTTTATTTTCAAATGTATATTAAAATCAATCCTATGTATAATTTCATATTGAAATCAATTAAAATAATGAAAATAAGTAATTTTTTTATATGCATTCTTATTTACTTTCATTAGTTTTTCTAATTTGATACAATATTTTACCGCCCTGTTGGTTGGGGCATTAGAATGCACCTCTGCAGAGAGGTAAGACTCCCCCAATGGGGCCACTTGTTTGCCGTGGGTGGCAACCTGTGATACTTGAGGATAGAGCCCAGGTGGATGAGCAGTTCATGACTTGCAATACTCCACTTTGGCCCTATCTTGGGCTAGACGGGCGGTCGGAGAGGCCCCCTCCGATCAATGGGCTGGTCACATCAGGCCCTAGCACCTATATGATTGACCCAACCCTATTGCCCTTATGGCAAGCTCCAACCCCTTTTTATCATATGGGTGCTAGAAGGCGGTAACTGATGGTCTACATGTCCTGGGAATGATGTTAAACTCAATCTGATGGTGAGGTTCCAGTTTTGGAGGTTTGGGGAATGTGGAGCACCCCTTCATCACCATTGCTCCCTGGTCCACTCTGACCCGGAGTGGTAGTACCTGTTAGGTCCCATCTATGGGTTTAATAGAAAAATGTATTTATAAAAAAATTGTATTATCCATTAAGAATTGATTATTTCAAAACTTTATCAGCATTAAATGACCCACTGAGGTTGATATGCCATAAAACAAACCAAACAATATTTTATTAGATGAACATCTAGATACTTGCATTCAGCGTGTGTATATTTTTGCTAGTATCTCTAAACATCATAGAACACTTGGCTTAGTTTTGATTAATGTTTTGATTTCATATCTTCTTATTGATTCTGATGTTGTTGTTGTGTCTTACAGGATTCTGGCTAAATGCCAATGTTTTTTTTAAAACTCAAGAGACGTCTCTGCTACATCTGTACTTTTTTTTGTTTTTTTTTACATCCAAGACATTTAGAATAGAAATATTTAGATTTTATAGCATTTCTACACTGTACTCTCTTATTAGCGCAGTGTTCCTCAAACTTTGTTTTTCCAGCTAACTTTAGAGCAATCTTGTAGGGCTATTAATAATGAAATTTATTGTGTACAGTGCTCAGGTGCACCACAACTCCTCAAAGTCTCATGTCAAGTACACAGAATAATGTATTAGTGTCAGGAACATGAACAGTTTACAGTAGTAATATGCATGTATGTGTTCGCGTGTGTGCATATGTATGTGGAGAGTGGCATCAGGTATAGTGTCGGCGGACTACAGGAAGCATGGAGGCTTTGAAAGATTCAGTGCTTCGGCAGCCTACAACAGGCAGTTTATTCCATGTCTCCGCAATTCTGAGCGTGAAAAAATGTTTCCGAAAGTCATGCCCACGTGTGTTAGAAAGATGGAGATCAAAAAGGTGCTCAAGGTTGCTGTTGTTAAGATGATTAATGACCTTATGAGCGTTTACCAGGTCAGACGCCGAAGTTTCAACAAATCCATTCCCAAGGCAGTGAGACCGCCACCAAAGGTTCCCAATTTGTACAGTTATGCAGTCAACGTGGAATTCCACTTGTATTTTTACAGAACACTGTCCCTGATTCTCTCCAAGACATACCAGCTGAAGAATACGGTAACAATTGGTTTCATTCTCTTAATTTCACAAATCTCTCAAAAAATTATTTATTCAAATTTTTACCATATACTAACAAGAAGATACACTCTCTGGACTTGAGTGTTTAAATTTTAATGTAATGAAATATGTTAAATTAGAAAGACTGCATATAAACGATTCTTTGAAGAAAGATAATGAGATCTTCACACCCATTTTCTTTTAAACTAGGCACTGTTGCTATAACAACACTATAGTATCATCATCTAGCACTCACTAGTAAAAGGCCTTTAGCAGACAAGGGAGGTAATCAAGTATCCTTGTTTTATTGGCAAAAAAAACAGGAGGTTCATTTTTAGTACAAGCAAGAATATGCACCCTCCAGGCACAAATATTCAAGTCTTGATATAATGAAATATATTAAATTAGAAAAACTAACAAAATTAAATAAGAACGCATATAAAAAAGATTACACTTATTTTAATTATGTTTTAATTGTTTTCTCTATAAAATCATTCATAGGATTAATTTTAATATGTTTGAGAACAAAATGATAATATTAGAGATCAATAACATCCAATTTACATCTGAGACATTTAGAATAGAAATATTTAGATTTTGTAGCATTTCTACACCATTTTCTCTTATTAGCGCCGTGTTCCTCATTTTGGTTTATGTCAAATTTGTCTTTAAGCTACTTTTCTAAACTAAATTTCACTTCAGCAAACAACATCACGTCCGACATTACATCAATCAATAATGTCACCTATGTCATAATAAAAGAACATGAAATGAAGAAGTTTCTCTTTGAAAATATATTCAAAATAAATAAAATATATAAAATTTATCAATAAAAGAAAGAAAAAAAGATAAAAAATTTTAAAAACACATTAAAAATATATATGCAGTACAATAAAATATTTACATGTAAACAAATGTACGAACAAGAATATGTGCCCTCTGGGCAAAGTATTTAAGTTTTGATATAATGAAATATATTAAATTAGAAAGACTAATGAAATTTAATAAGAATGCATATAAAAAGATTACATTTATTTTAATTATATTTTAATTGGTTTCTATATAAAATCATTTATAGAATTGATTTTAATACGTTGGAGAATAAAACAATGATATTAGAGATCAATAACATCAAGTGATTATTCATTAAACCCGGTTTTGTTAAAACCAGTATGCAAATTAACCACACCATATATTATGTAAACCTTTATTCTTTAGTGATATATAAGACACATTGTAGAATTTTAAACTCACTAATAATATAGGCTGTTTTGAGGCAAATCTAACTCAGGTTTTCATAGAGACATTGTTAATAAATAAGATTTATTCTATGTATTAATGATTTTGATTATAAATTAATTACTCATTGATAAACTTATGCAATTCCTGAGGGTATTGTGAAGTAAGCAGTGGTGTAGTTTCAGTTACAGACAAACAG
The DNA here is from genome assembly GCA_023376005.1 of Doryteuthis pealeii. Classification (NCBI taxonomy): domain Eukaryota; kingdom Metazoa; phylum Mollusca; class Cephalopoda; order Myopsida; family Loliginidae; genus Doryteuthis; species Doryteuthis pealeii. Next base: position 90,014,696 of record CM042160.1, on the reverse strand, counting down.
ACACCGAATCTCCATTATAATAAGAAGATGACTAAAATGCGTTCTTAATGTTCTTTAAGGTTTAGTAATAGTTCTGTTGTTTTGTGAGTTATTTACACTAGTGTTATGGTGTTTGTTCTCATTTTAATGCATTATGTCCAGTTTATAGCTTTTGGGACCAATTAATGACATAGAGTACAGTATGACTGTATTCTAAAATTAAGAACAAAGTTGAAATTAAAATATATCCTAAAAATATAACCTGAAAAATAGTTTAACTCTTAACATCCTGTGCAGAGCCCCATTCCTATAAAGATTTATCAAAAAATGGCCTTTTCATTTAAAGTTACCTAAGATATTTCCCTTAAATCAAAGACTTCTAAATATGTTTGATATTACATTTAAACAAAGGCTATTGTTTGGGGCAGATTAGGAAATGTGACTTCTGGCCGGGTGGAATGAGGCGGTATAGGACGTTAAGAGTTAATCTGATAATTATCTGTGAAATAGAAAAAATTTTCACCTGATTTATATTTGCATTTAAATTTATTTAGTGTCAGAGTTGGACATTTTTATGGACTCTGACTTTAATATGCAAGTCTCTCACAAACTTTCATACCTCTTAAGAACTTTACACACATGTATACTATGAGGGACCTTTCTGATGAGTTGTGGTGCACCTGAGCACTGTACACAATAAATTTCATTATTGCTACATACACACCTTCACTCACTCGTTTTGTATCTTATTTCTTTATGTATGTATTTACCAATCATTCCGCATAACCAGGATGTGACACAAGGCCAATTTTTAAGCAGAGTGTAACAGGTTTGAATACAGAGTTTTCCTTCTACTAGACTGGTTGCCATACTAAAGTTAATGAGCTCAGTCTGCCCTACTATTTATCCATAGCTGGAGGAAGAATAATTTGATTCATACCTTTCCCAAGGGTATCAGCGCTATGTGAAAATGCAAACAGCTTCATCCAGGATTTGAACTCAGTTCACCATGTCCATTTCCTATGATGATAACCATTACACAACAAACGCCTCTGTTTTTTGTTTTTTTATGTATTCTCTATTTAATTTTTTTTTTTTTTTCTTTTTTTTTTGTAATAAAATTTGTTGAGTTGTCCATTTTGCTTTTATATTGATTCTTGAATAACACAGATTCTGCTTATATTGAAAACCTTCAACAAAATATGCAACTCTAATGGGAGAACTTTGTAACTGCTGCTGGTTTGGTTTGTTTTATTTTACGGCATATCAACCTCAGTGGGTCATTTAATGCCAACAAAGTTTTGAAATGAATTCATTCTTAATGCATAATACAATTTTGTTTATCAACTCATGTTTTTCTATTCAAGCCATGGATGGGACCCTAACAGGTACTACCACTCCGGGTCAGAGTGGACCAGGGAGCAATGGTGATGAAGGGGTGCTCCACATTCCCCAAACCTCCAGAACTGGAACCTCACCATCAGATAGAGTTTAATGTCATTCCCAGGACATGTAGACCCTCAGCCACTGCCTTCTAGCACCCATATGATAAGAAGGATTGGGGGTTGCCATAAAGGCAATAGGGTAGGGGCAATCATATAGGTGCTAGGGCCTGACGTGGCCAGCCGATTGATTGGAGGGGGCCTCTCCAACCACCTGTCTAGCCCCAAAAAGGCCTAAAGTGGAATATTGCAAATCATGAACTGCTCAGCCACCTGGGTTCTATCCTTAAGTATCACTGGTCGCCACCCACGGCCAACAAGTGGCCCCATTGGGGGAATCTTACCCCTCTGCAGAGGTGCAGTCGGTGCATTCTAACGCCCCAGCCGACAGGGCAGGGGTTAAATAGAAAACATGAGTTTATAAACAAAATGGTGTATCCATTAAGTATGAATTTATTTCAAAACTTTATTGGCATTAAATGACCCACTGAGGTTGATGTGCCATAAAACAAACCAAACCAAACTATCTGATGATGACTTCCTCGGTCAGTTTGAGTGTACAATTGAACAATTGGTATTAAACAACCGAAAGAATTTTAGAATATTTTAGAATTAAATAAATCTCTGATTCATGTAAATTAGGGATAAATTCTTTTTAATTATTCTTAATTACTATATACAGCTTATGACTGAATTGCATAGTGGAGTACCTGTTAGGGTCCCATCTGTGGGTTAAATAGAAAAACATGAGTTTATAAACAAAATTGATTATCCATTAAGAATGAATTTATTTCAAAACTATGTCGGCATTAAATGACCCACTGAGGTTGATATGCTGTAAAACAAAACACACCAAACTAGAAAGAAGAAAGTAGACAGTAATGTTCTATTGATTTACTGAAATATTTGTAAAGCTGGATGAAAGCCATTCGACTGACAAACTTTATATTGTTTGTTATTATTCTCTGCATTTCTCTCTAAACCAAATACAACAAATGTTTTAATAGTGCAATGATCATTTTACACTTTAATTGTCTCCTCTTATGCCGCAGTCTTATGATGCATTTTGCTTATTTCATTCTTTCTTTCTTTCTCTCTCTTTTTTTCTTTCTTTCTTACTTTTTTTTTCTTTCTTTCTCTCTTTGTTTCTTCATTTCTTTCTTTCTGTCTTTTTCTTACTTTCTTTTTTTTTGTCTTCTTTCTTTCTTTCTGTCTTTCATTCTTTCTATCTCTTTCTTTCTTTCTTTCTTTCTATCTCTTTCTTTCTTTCTTTTCCCCTCTCGCTCTCTCTCTTTTTTCTTTCATTTTCTTTTTGCTTCTTTCTTTCTTTCTTTCTATCTCTTTCTTTCTTTTTGCTTCTTTCTTTCTCTCTCTCTTTCTTTCTTTATTTCTTTTTGCTTCTTTCTTTTCTTTTCCCCTCTCTCTTTCTTTCTTTCTTTCTTTCTTTCATTTTCTTTTTGCTTCTTTCTTTCTTTCTCTCTCTTTATATCTTTCTTTCTTTTCGCTTCTTTCTTCTTCTCTCTCTCTCTCTCTCTTTCTTTCTTTCTTTCTTTTTGCTTCTTTCTTTCTCTTTCTCATTATTTCTTCCTTTCTTTCTCTCTTTCTCTAAGGGTAAGAAATCATCTTCGTTCCCGCCTTGTCATTTGTACTGCAACAACAATAATCTTATTAGCAGGACCTGTGGATATACCACAGATATTGATATTTTAATTATTACAATGTTTGACTTCTATTATCCTCATCTTTCTTGTTATCTACGCATCGGACACACTAGATTAACCCACTCCTTCATTTTAAAAGAAGAACCTCCACCTAAATGTTCATGTGGAAACCGATACACAATAAAACATATTCTGATTGAATGCACACACCTCTCCAACACTCGAAGAAAGTTCTACAATTTTGACAGCATGGACAAACTATTTGGAAAAATAGATTCCAAGAGGATATTAAACTTTTTGAAAAGAACCGGCTTCTTATCAATAATGTAAGTTCATAGACCTACAAAAATCACCCACTCACTCTCTTGATGTTAAAATACTCAACAGAAAACTTGATTACAGCAAATAAACCCCTATACATTTTTGAATACCTAATTACCAATAGAAGTATTCGGCATAAAATGGCCCAAGGGTTGGCATGCCGTAAAACCTAACCAACCAAACCATCTACACAACGTTTCGGCTGTGGTGTCCTCCAGCCTTCAGTTTGTTAGTTTGTTTATTGATTTTAACTGCACATCAACCTGTCTGGCGTTATGTCATGCCTAACAGTTAGGAAGTAATATATGTTGTGTATTTATATTTATACATTTTAGTAATTGGTTTTAACAATGTGTTAGCACAATTGGGGATCATGTTGTATGGTATTGATTAAGTTCATGTCTATATTCTATGGTATAATTTTATTTCCCTCAAAAAGGACAGAATATCCTCCATGTTGACATTTTCAAACAGATCTTTCATATTGTTTGCTTTAAAATAACAGTTTCTGATGTGAGCAAAAAACCTGCATTCCATGAATAAGTGTTTAACTATCAGAGGTGTTTGACATGTTCCACATTGTGGTTGTTGTTCTTGTTTGAGTATATAGGAGTGCGTTAGTCTTGTATGACCAATGCGTAATCGGGGCACAATGACTTGTTCCTTCAGGTATTTCTTGTCGGACTTGGGAACCTTCTTGTCAAAAAATTCAGAGAAATAGTATAATACTTAATGTTACCATTACTAAGGAATTTCTTAATACCTTGTAGTGAGACCAGGTTGTGTAGCTTACATATATATATATATATGTGTGTGTGTGTGTATTTGGGCAGCATTCTTTCATTTATACATGTATAATTAAACAAAAGACACATCTCCTGTTTAACAATTTTATTTTTGATCTTTTCAAGTTTTCTGGCCAACTTTTTAATGTTTGGGTGGAATTCGTGGATAAGTCCACCAAAGTTCAACCTCGTCGTTCGTAACAATTTTTCTCCCCAGACAAGTCGGCTTAATGAGACCAATGTAGTATACAGATTTAAATGTCCCCTAGGAGATTGCAGTCTCCCAGAAAATGAAAATACATACATTGGATTCACCTCAACCACATTATCACGTCGTCTAACCCTCCATTTAACAGATAATAGCTCTATTTCACAACACCTAAAATTACATTCATGCCCCCACTCTAATTACCGAAATATTCTAACGGAAAATACACACATTTTGCACAAAGAAAAAAATAAACAAAAACTCCAAATACTTTATACATAAAACAATACAAACCATCCTTAAACAAAATTAATTTCCAATGCAGTACACACATTTTAAAATGCCTATAACACCTTTCTCACCAATTCTTCTCCTTCCAGCCTCCACATTAATATAATTTTTTAAAAACTGGAACACATCACCCCTGATGATGGCACTTCAAAGTGCCGTAAGTACTCGGGACGTGAACTTTGGTGGACTTATCCACAAATTCCACCCAAACATTAAAAAGTTGGCCAGAAAACTTGAAAAGATCAAAAATAAAATTGTTAAACAGGAGATGTGTCTTTTGTTTAATCCTACATGTATATATATATGTATCAATCTCTATCAAGGCCGAAATGTACATATATATGTATATATATATTCACAAACTGCAATAAATACAACCACATAAACTTGAAAACCACAAATATGCATTTAGCTTAGATGTTACCTCTTTGTACACATCAGTGCCGGCTCAATCAGCAGTCAACCTGATGACTGAACGCATAACCTCATTCGGTCTGTACTGCTACAACCTCACCCCATCAGACATACACCAACTACTGTCCATCGTTGTAGACAACACATACTTTACGTTTCACGAGCAAACATACAAACAAATAAAGCCAACAAAATCGCAACAACATTTAATAACATAGATAAAAACATATATTTCACCATCGGGCACCCTGACTGCACAGGAACATTATCACTACTGGATTTCCGACTTAAAATACTAGACAAGGGTGAAATTCACACCGAGTTCTACAAAAAAATCGGGCATTTCATTATGTAAAGGAATTTCTTTTTGTGAAGGTGATAATAATTATAAAGGTAAATGATATCAAAAATAAAGATTTGAGGTTTGTCTGTGACAGCTGTTGGCTGGAATAGAAAAAATGGCAATAAAAAAACAAAACAAAAAAAACAACAAAATAGAATGGAGAAAAAAAACATTAACCCCCCCTCCAAAAAAAAAAAATCAGTCATTTTTTTATTTTTACGCACTCACTTAAAGGTCAACTTCAGCAGCTGTTAAGTACACAGTTCACATTGAATCTTAGTTGTAGAAATTGTAGCTTTCGGCTAGAAACCACAAGGTTCCTAGTTCGATATCGGTCCTCGCCAACTCAGCATTTGAGTAGCACAGGGATCTGTGTGTTAAAGTAAGGAGCTGATGGTAGGTGTGGCGCTCCACCTCAGATGCCAAAAACAATCTCTTTGGTCTAGCACTATTGAAAAGGGACATAGACTCCCTCGCTGATTGGCTCATATCGACACTAAGCCGCCCCAACAACTTTTACTTTTATACTAGCAATAGCGGACCATATGACCTTTAGGCACCCCTTTTCCAATCTTGATTCATGAGGACATGTTTTTCATTTACACTGTCAAAATCCGGTTGTTTGTTAACAGACAATTTTAGAGTTTTTTTTTTAATTATAAAACTGACCCCTAACCCTAACCCCTAACAAATAACTGGATTTTGACAGTGTAAATGAAAATGATGTCCTTATGAATCGAGATCGCAAAAGGGGTGCCTAAAGGTCATATGGTCTGCAATAGCTTCTACCTTCACTGCCTTAGATGTATACTGGGCATCACCTGGAGGGACAGAAGAAAGCAGCGGCAACAAAGCACCGGCACATCAACATCTTCAAGGACAGCCTTCAAATGCAACATCTGTGGTGAGAATGTTTTTCAAACTTTGGACTTCAGGGGGACAAAAACATTTTATAGTCTTCCGAGACTGAAATGCCAATAAAAATAAAAAAAAATACTAGCAAGAATATGCACCCTCTGGTCATAAGTATTCATAAGTTTCAATGTAATAAAATATATTGAATTAGAAAGACTAATGAAATTAGGTAATCTGAACATTAGCTACATAAATGAGAGTAACCTCCCCTTGTTTATTTCACTTTGAGGAAGTCATGTTTTGGTGTGCCATTTTCATTTTACCGTAAATCTACACTGAAAATACAAATTTGTTCAAATCAATACAACTGCATGTTTTAACACAAAAATATCATCATAAAATGTGTTCTTAATTGTGCTTGCGCATTATTTGAAACAAACTTAATTGTTATTAAGAACACATTTTATATTTTCGTGAAATTATGCAGTTGTATTGATTTACGGTGAAATGAAAATGGCCGACCAAAACATAAGGCTTCCTCATAGTAAAATAAACAAGGGGAGGTTACTCTTATTTATGTAGCTAATGTTCAGATTACCTCATAGGATTATTTTTAATACATTGGAGAATAAAACAATAATATCAGAGATCAATAACACCAAGTAATTATTTATTAAAACCAGTTTTCTTAAAACCAGTATGCAAATTAACCAAACTATATATTATGTAAACCTTTATTTCTTTGTGATATATAAGACACATTGCAGGATTTTAAATGCACTAATAACATGGGCTCTTCGGGGCCTGTGCGTCTGGTGGCTTTGTCCACTGGATCAGAGTTGTTAATTAATGTTGTGATCCCAGGGTGCCATCTTCCCAGGCAACACCTACCCCCTTGATTTAAAGGGTCAGGGCCGGGTTTATTGCCCAGTGCCTGAGGCGCCCCCCTTGAGGGGGAATGCCAATGGGATCAACACATTTTTGCACCTGCCATCCCATGAGCTTCGGCTCATGGGTGGTCCCACATTAAAAAGACCTTGTGTCACACCCGCATACATGGGATGTGCGGTAAATATTCTAATAACATGGGCCATTTTGAGTCAAATCTAACTCAGTTTTTCATAGAAACATTGTTAATAAATAATATTTATTCTATGTATTAATTATTTTGACAATAAATTAAATACTCAGGGATAAACTTATGTAATTCCTGAGGGTATTGTGAAGTAAGCAGTGACATAGTTTCGGTTTCAGACTGACAGACATTGAATCTCCATTATAATAAGATAAGATATGCAACATTTGATGGTCTACCATGTTTTTAAAACAAGTTTGGACCATATGACCTTAAGGCACCCCTTTTTGATCTCGATTAAGAAAGGACATGTTTTTCATTTATACCGTCAATATCCGGTTGTTTGTTAGGGGTTAGGGGTTAGTTTTATAATTTTAAAAATAAATCTAAAAATTGTCTGTTAAAACAATCGGATATTGACGGTGTAAATGAAAAACATGTCCTTTCTTAATCAAGATCAAAAAGGGGTGCCTTAAGGTCATATAGTCCACAAGTTTTAATAAATACATGCTTTATGATATTCAATACTTATTGTGACAGACAATTTGGATTTGATAATATTCAATTTCCAATAATCAATCTCACAATTGCACCTGTTGCAACTTGACATATTTCTCTGTGTCATCATCGAGGAAAGAAGAAAATGCTTAAAAGTTAACTTCATAAACACTAATGGCACAATTCAAAAAAACATTTAAAATTTTTTTATCTGTCATTTCAGATATCAAAAGAAATTTCTAGAATATCATATTTTGGAACTGTGGGGGGTCTCCATCTATCCAGGGTGGGTGGGGGTAGTAGAACTTAAAATCTGAGCATCAAGGCCCTCAAAAACCAACAACTCAGTATTGATCTTTGATATTATTGTTTTACTCACCCCCTCACCAGATAACTGAGTAGGGTGAGTAAACAACAGCATCACCCCCCCAAAAAAAAACAGGAGCTGGAAAAGAGCGGACAAGCTCAAGGGAAGCTACAACCATCCGCCAGACAACTGAGATGAGACTGCCAGTCTGTTTGCTTGTTAGATATCTAAGTTTTAACTTAGTATAAGTCCACATGTCAGCTATCTTCAAAGCTTAGAATTTGACTGTTATTTTTTTGTTTTTTTTTTTGCTTTTGCTGGTATCCAACCAAGGAAGGGAAGGAGGGGGTTGACTATTAAACAGTTAAACTATTTACCTGTGTTCATATTCAGATTATCTATTTCGTTAAATTATTCTTTTACTTTTCTATAAAAAAGGAAAAACTACAATTTGAAAATTTAATGCTATACCATTATCTTTACTAGTATAACATGTGAGGATGTTATATTAACGTTGGAAGGCTCAAAGTAACCTCCCAACGTGGGTACATAGAAGTACAAGCAATGTTCCGACAAAGGTGTGAAAGATAATATATTTATTCTGTGAGAGACAGAGATACACATACATGACAAAAATATTCACAAGAGATACATAAATGTTCCATAAGAGGAATTAGGCGTATGACTCACGTCGTAGAGAATGTCACTTACTGGTAGCAGGTTTGGCTTAGAGGCCTCCCAACATGGGTACATATAAGTACAAGCAATATTCCGACAAGGGTGTGAAAAGATAGACTTTAATACATGAGCACATAGAGATACATTTCAGGAATACATATACACATTAAAAGGTATACACAAAAGATATACATAATGGACACATATACGAGATAAGGTACAATATAGAAGTATAAAGAAGATACATAAATGTATTACAAAGAGTAATTTATGAGGAAGTGTGTCCCGGTCTCCTGCCTCAGAAATTGCTACCCAGGAATGTTTAAAAAATCGGCTAAACTTGCAAATCATTGTCAAAATCAAAACGGAAAATTTTGATGACGATTTGCAATACATCAAACTAAATTTTGAAATTAAAATTAATTTTCAAAATCCGATTCAAAATACTTGTCTTTTTTTTTTTTTGGTAAGTCAGGTTAGTAATTGTTTTATTTGAATCATTTAACGAATCTTTAAATATTTTCGAAACTGCACATAAATATCTTAGTTTAAAAAATATTTCAAGATTCATTAAATAAATAAAATAAAACAATTACTAACTTGATTTACCAAAAAAAAAGAAAAAAGACAAGTATTTTGAATCGGATTTTTAAAATTGATTTTAATTTCAAAATTTAGTTTGATGTGTTGCAAATCATCGTCAAAATTTTCCATTTTAATTTTGACGACAATTTACAAGTTTAGCCGATTTTTTAAACATTCCTAGTAGTCTCTCAAAGGGCCTTTTAGAATGATACTTCTTATCTTAATTTTTATTGGTTTAAAAATATTTTCTATCTTTGGCACTCAAATATGTTGATAAAATAGACCATTTTACTTCACTGTTATAATGGTGTATGGTAATACAATGGGAAGGAGAGAGAATGGAAAACAAGGGAAAATATCCTGACCAGGAATGTCATACTACCTGCTAAATAGTACTGGTGAAAGAAATGGTAATAAACAACAATATAATCAACTTATATACAGAAATATACAAGAGGGTTCCTTTTCCTCATGTTAGATCAGTACACAATATTTCTTGTTTTTTCATCTTTTACAAATATCTAGTGCCCATTTTTTGGTAATTTATGAGGAAGTGCGTCCCAGTCTCCTGCCTCAGAAATTGCTACCCGGTGACTATTAAAATAACGTCCCCAGCTATGTCGTCTCGGTGGTGTTACTTGAAAGAAAACAACCAACTTAGGGCGTTAAATGTATTTTAGAGGGGGGGCTTCTCTTTTTTTTGTCGTAATTCTTTTTTATTTATCGTAATTTGTCTAGAAATTTATTTATTGAAATTTGTCATAATTCTTGTTTATTTATAGAAATTTGTCGTAATTCTTGTTTGGATATGAAGATGGATATGTATCTATATATCTATCTATCTACCTCAATTTGTTCATTTTTTACATTGTTTATATATATCTATCCACCCATCTCCATTTGTTCATATCAAAAAAGAGAACCCCCCTCCTCTAAAATACATTTAACGCCCTAATTTGGTTGTTTTCTTTCAAGTAACACCGCCGAGACGACATAGCTGGGGATGTTATTTTGATAGTCACCGGGTAAAAAAATTTCTGAGGCAGGAGACCGGGACGCACTTCCTCATAAATTACCCATTTTTTTAATTTTTTACTATTTACTTGTGAATAACCAACATATAGCTGGCCATGTGAATTGCCAACATATAGCTGGCCATGTGAATAACCAACATATAGCTGGCCATGTGAATTGCCAACATATAGCTGGTCATGGACCTGATTTCTTTCATCCTACTATTTATGAAATCAAAAAATATTTTTACACTTTATATCAGTCTTTGTCTCAGTTTAACCAAAAATTACCTAATTTTCTATTTGATGACCTCAGAGGTCAACCTTGCATAATTTATGTTAGAATCCAAGATCAAAGCAAGATCTATGCAAAATATCAGGTCATTGGGATATTTCATTAGTCTATGATCTTTAGACTATGGTGGTTGTAATGATTGGTTTGGTTTGGTTTGTTTTGTTTTACGGCATATCAACCTCAGTGGGTCATTTAATGCCGATAATGTTTTGAAATAAATCATTCTTAATGGATAATACAATTTTGTTTATTAACTCCTGTTTTTCTATTTAACCCATAGATGGGACCCTCACAGGTACTACCACTCCGGGTCCAAGTGGACCAGGGAGCAATGGTGATGAAGGGGTGCTCCACATTCCCCAAACCTCCAGAACTGGAACCTCACCATCAGATAGAGTTTAATGTCATTCCCAGGACATGTAGACCCGCAGCCACCACCTTCTAGCACCCATATGATAAAAAGGGGTTGGGGCTTGCCATAAGGGCAATAGGGTTGGGAAAATCATATAGGTGCTAGGGCTTGACGTGACCAGCCGATTGATCGGAGGGGGCCTCTCCGACCGCCCGTCTAGCTCAAGATAGGGCCAAAGTGGAGTATTGCATATCATGAACTGCTCATCCACCTGGGCTCTATCCTTAAGCATCACGGGTCGCCACCCACGGCCAACAGGTGGCCCCATTGGGGGAGTCTTACCCCTCTGCAGAGGTGCAGTCGGTCATTCTAACGCCCCAGCCGACTGGGCGGTGGTTGTAATGAGTGGATATATTTTTTTTTTGGTAATTACAACAAACACACCATAAGGTCACATAGATTAAGACAGAAAAACAAATAACTCATAAATACAACAAGTAATATGTGTATTAAAACAAATAGATTACAGTAGTCAAGAATACTGAGCCAAGTCCTGCAGAATGTGCTTTTTTAAAAGTTCATGTAATTAGAAAAAGAAGTGTTGAGTTAACTCCAATAGAAACCAGAAAGGGTAATGCTCTATATATATCAGCAGTGAAGTAACTTGTAGAGAGAGAAAGATATAGCTCATAATACCTTCAGCGGTAAGCAAATATTTCGGAGTCGAGCGACATGGACTAATTAGGCATAAGTTTGTCTTCTCTGCTGTTCTTCGAAAACCTTTGCTTTTTATAGGACTCCCTAGGATCGAAATTGGTCTTTTTTTTTTTTTTAAACTTCTTTTAATAGGTGTGAACGCTTCTGATTGGTTGAAAATTATTATTTTTAATATTTCTATTTTTTTCATTCTACCTGCGCTGATCCTATGCGCAGACTTCTTATTTTCGTCATTTTATTTCTGCTTTCAAAGCGTTAACTTCTGGCTCACCACAAGACATACAGACAAACTTATGCGCACACACATACACAAAGTGCATAGTAGTATAGATGAGAACAATCAATTTTGTATTTGTTCCCTTCACAAAGAAAGATAATATTAACGATACCGTCATTACTAACACTTTTAATATATTAGTTTTTACAATTTGGTAGAAAAAATTTTAAATCCACAAAATCAGATTTTTTTTTTTTAATTTAAAAAATTTTTAATATTTAAAAAATCCTATTTCATCTATTTCCTCCAACTCAGCGTATGAGTAGCACAGGGATCTGTGTGGTAAAGTAAGGAGCTAATGGTAGGTGTGGTGATCCACCTCAAATGCAAAAACAATCTCCTAGGTTAGCGCTAGTGAAAAGGGATAGACTCCCTCGCTGATTGGCTGATACCGACTTTAGGTCACCATGATGAATTTACTTATTGCTGAATAATAATGTGTATCCTTCTGGTGAATTTAAAAGAATTTGAACTCACTTTGAAATGAATTTAAATTTTTTACAAAAATGATGAAAAATTTAAAATTTCTGAAAACACAAATTTCTGTAAGAAAATTTTCATAGGCAAAAATGCTTTTAATCAAGATTTTTTATAAATTTTTCTTTAAATTTCTTAAAATAATTTGTCAAATTCAATCTAAATACAGTGGATATTATACAATAAATATTATTATATATATTATACAATAAATATTATTTATTAAATAAGCATTTTATTTTTTACAAAAAGTTTTTTTAATAAATAAATGATGAATTTTTAAAAATTTCATGTCATCTACATTTTTATAAAAAATGACATTGAATTATTATTGGTGTAATCAACTCATAATAAGTTATTATTATATTAGCTATTTTCAATATGAGGTTATGGTAAAAAAAATTTTTTAACGGTTCTAACGGTCTAACCGAGTTCAAAAAGATTTTAATTTCTGGGGTAATGTTCAATATCTTAGCCCATGCAATTCTGTCGTGTGGTTACGAAACTTTTGGATTTGAAACAGATAAATTAAAGGATTCTCTCATAAGAATTCGTACCGCCACTTATTTATGAATATTAATGAGTATTCAAAATATTGAACGTTTTTTTTTGGGGGGGGGGGGGCAGATCCCTTTAAAGGTGGTGGCGGTGGCGGCAGATCCCTTTAAAGGTGGTGGTGGCGGTGGCGGTGGCGGCAAAGGTTTTCAAAGAAGCAGACGATTTATTGTCTTACACTTTTTTTTTCAAACAAGTCGCTTCTTGCTCAGAGCATTGATTTTAATTTTTAGTTTTACGACTTTAAAAAAGGAAAACCTTTTAAATTATTTATGTTTATAATATTTGAATAACAAATTATTTGAATCGGTGAGTATACTTTTTTTATTTGATTTATTATTTATTTGAATTTTAGAGATTTTATTTAAGAAATTTTAACTGAAAGTTAAAAATTTTTTGATGTAAACTATCGTTTTTCAAACAAAAGAAAAAAAAAAGAAAGAAAATATTTCAACTTTATTTTTTCATTTTTGTATGAAAACACATTTAAATGGGTTAAATTATTTCTTTCTTTCATTTTTAAACTTTTAAATGTAAGTAAACATTTTGGTTTGGGTGAATATTATTGAAGAAAAAAAGGATCAAAACTTATTTTTAAATTTACTCTAAAAAAAAAAAATGAAAGATTTTTTTATTAAGTTTGTTGATCAAAGAAATGTCCCCATGTTATTCTTTTATCTAGAATACTTTTTGGGCGAATTTTTTCTTGCAACATTTTCTCAAGACTCAAAAACTTGATAAAATGCCTTGAATCTTTAATAATTTCTCATACTTATCTTTAAACTTCAATATTTTGTTTAATATTAGAACTCTGTTTTTTGTTTCATTCTTATATATTTCCTTTGCTTCCTGATAGAAAACGTTCACAAGAACAAAATTGATCCACAACTAAATTCATAGAGAATTTGGATAACTTTTTGCTGTTGTAAAATTGAATAAATTAAATTAAATTAATTAGATAAATAAGTAAACAAATGAAAAGGCTATCTTTAATTATATATTGGAAAGATTGATGAATGATTTAAGAAAACTATATTTTATGGGTATTTTTTATATTTAAATAGATGAAATATGATAAAATAAATATTTAAATTATAAATGGTAAAGTGTTATTTTTTCTTTTATCAGCAGACAAGTTTATATAGTTGAATAAATTATAAAGAAATAAAATGCGAATTCTGACATTGTTTTATCTATTTATTTTAATTTAATCTTCTATGCTATTTTGAATTAATTCTAAGATTGTATTTATTAAAAATGAAATAAGTTTTCGTTTTTATTTTTTTTAATTTCCAATATTTAATAGATCATTAATAATATTGATATTATAAATTATAAATTGTTTCTTAATTTTTTAAGGTTTCCTTATTTAAGAGTACAAGTAAAAAAAAAAAATTTTTAATCTCTAGCAAAAAAAAAAAAAGGATAAATTAACAATAAAAAAGTTGTTCAAAGAATTATCGGATAAAAAGATGGAAATAATAAACTTTTATTTCATAATTAATAATTTTTTTTTAGGTACCACCAAAATACGTCACCTGATCTGTTTAGGCCATATTGAAGGAAGAAACGTACATATTTTTTAACTTCTTTTTTTTTTTTTATTCTCTCAAAAAAAGAAATAACGAACATTAAGAATTGTTACAAAGAAAAACAGTTGATTCAAAGATCAAATTATCCGATTGGGGGAAAATTACTCACCGTTATCTTAAAAAATAAGTAAAACAGTCCGTTTTTTTTACAACACGGCCAGTTTCTTTATTGATATTTTTTAGCAGAATTCTCTATTCATGGTTCCTTTACTTACTAAAAACTTCTCGCATTGAAACTTATAAAAATCTGATATAATTATTCAGACTCATCTTTATAGAAAAAAGGTAAAAATTGTTTTTTGCTTGTTCATTTTTTCATATTTCATAAAATAAAATGGGGGGTGGGTAGATCTCGTAAAAAAATGTTTTCCCCAGATATATTTTAGGAAAAAATTATTTCAGGCATATGTAATATATGCCTGAAATAATATATGATATATTCATTAAAAGGTATGCAATTTTGGAAATTTTCGTGAAAATCGGACCATTAATTGATTTTTCATAGAATTTTTTAAAAAGCCTCTAGTCATAACTTGTCTTTGGCTACGTTAAATTTCAACTGATTTAACGGTGCAAAAACGTAAACATTGTTTTCGTTCATAATTTTCATTATTTCCTTAAGCTGAATTTTTTTTAATCATCTGGGTTTTTTTACAATGTTTCTTCTTTCGAATGGACAAAAAGTTTTCAAGATAATATTAACCGTTATGTAAGTTTCATTGTGTTAAATAGGGTGGGGGGGTTAAATTTAACGGGGAAAATTGGTGGTACCTAAAGTTTATATGAAAGTTAAAAATGTTAACTTTCATATGATTATATAATATAGTCATATGAAAGTTTAAATTAAAATATAATTCATATTTTAATTTAAAAAAAAAAGAAAACAAAGGAAAAATAAAATGATTTCATCGATTTTTTTTAAAGATGAATTTTTATAAACTAAAGTCATGAATTTGATATTAAAAAATTAAAAATGAATTTAAAAAATGAATTTAAAGAATCCAAAACATTAAGTTAGAAAATAAATGAGTTTTTATTCATTTGTTTATTTTTATTCTTTTTTTCTTTCTTTTGAAACAAAGTCTCTATGATTAAAATACAAAAAAACAAAAAAACTAAAAACAAAAACAAAGAATTGTTTCAAATTTCATTAAGCAAGTTTAGGAATAAAATTATCATAAAAATATTTTTTAAATTACAAAAAAGATAGGAAAAGCTTTGAAAAGCTTTGAAAAATCTAACAGTATTTACTAAATTTTAATAAATACTGTTAGATTTTTCAAAGCTTTTCCTATCTTTTTAAAAAAAATTTTTAATTTAAAAAAGCTTTTTTAAAGCTTTTTTCAAAAATCTTTTCTTTAAAGCTTTGTTAGCCCAGTCGGTAGAGCGTTCGGCTTGGAACCACAAGGTTCCTGGTTCGATACTGGCCCTCGCCAACTCAGCGTATGAGTAGCACAGGGATATGTGCGGTAAAGTAAGGAGCTGATGGTGGGTGTGGCGCTCCACCTCAGATGCCAAAAAACAATCTCCTTGGTCTAGCGCTAGTGAAAAGGGGATAGACTCCCTCGCTGTTTGGCTGATACCGACTTTAGGCCACCCCGACGACTTTACTTACTAATTAATTGGTCTTCTCATCTGGAAGAAAATTTTCGGCAAAATTCCATTAGTGGAAAATATTGTCAAATAATTTATTTCCAGTTATTTTTTGCAATATTTTTAAAAGTTCATATCTTGATGTTAAAAACATGATTAAACCAGTGGTTTATTTATAAACGGTGATTTTTTTTCTTTTTAGTAGAAAAAAATTTCCAGATTTCAAGATTTGGACTACAATCTTTCTTTAAAGTGATTTGCTAGTATTGAATTTATTATTATTAAATTAAATATTGTCAATTTCTTTCATTTTAATTTCATTTTATCCCAACTTCTCGGAGAAACCATAATTTCATGACCGTTAAAGTTTCAGAAATTGTCACATACAAAATAAGACAAATAAAAATACAAGCCATAAATTCATAGTTGATAATGGTTTATCAGATACAGAGGCTAAACTTGCAAATTTTTTTCTTTTTAGTAGAAAGTTTTAATTTCCATTTTTTTCTCTTGCTTTTAATTCATTTTGGACTTTTCTTCTTCTCCCAATTTACATTTTAGAGAAATATCTTCAATATTGATTGACTAAACCGTAAATCCTTGTTTTTTTTTTCACAAACTTAAACCAACTTGTATGTTAAAAAAGGCTAATAAATGCATAAAATTGAAATTTAATATTTATATCATATATATAACCAGTCGTTATTATCTGGGAAGAAATATATCACTTTATGACGTATGTCATATGAAATATATCCCATTCTCAATGAAATTTAAAAAATAACTGTTGATTTTTAAATATTGACACACCCACAAGAATAACAATACCCCCCCCCCAAAAAAAAAACAAGGAAGAAGAAAAATATGTGTGTGTGTGTGTCTGTGTGTGTAAGTAAAATCAAACTATTATTTCAATCGTTTAATAATTTTGTATTAAATTTAATTTTATCACATTAAAAAAATTATATTGAAAGAATCGTCACTGCAAGTGCTATTATGTGATTCACTTCAGTTATGATTTAAATCTGATCATTATTTCAAGTTTCCGGGAAAAATCTTGCAATATTCAGTTTTTACGGAAATCTAAATTATTTCTTGAATTCAATTAAAAACTTATCCTTCAATATTAAATTTTTGAGTTTTTCCCAATTTACTGATAATTTGTTCTAAGAACAAATTATCAATAAATTGGGAAAAACTCAATGTTCTCTCTTCCATATGATATATCGCATATTAAATCTTTAAAGTTTTTCAGTCAAGCTCAAGTTAGTTGGGTTTTTTTTTCTCCCGTTCATTAAAAAAAATTTTTTATTGGTCAAAGTTCAAGTTCATATTTTTTTTAAATTACAAAAAACCCCCAAAAAAACAAAACAAAACAAAACAACAAAAAACACAACAAAAAACTTTGCTTTCGATGCCGTTAAGAAATTGGAGCTACACACTCTTCCTAAAAAAAGATAGTAAGGTCTAGTCAGTTGTATGCTTATCCCAGGTCAACTGAGAAAAAGCCTTCAATCTAATATTTTTATGTATTTTTTTATGTACATTCTATAAAAAAAAACCAAAATCACAATATCTTGCTCTCTATTAAAAAAAATCCTGTTTCCCCAAATCTTAAGTTTTTTTTAAACGTATTTTTGTTACTTTTTATCGCAACTTATCAGAATATTTATTTTTATGGGACGTTTCGTTTACAAGAAAGACTTGTACAAATAAGTAACTTCGAGTGAGACACGAACTTGTAACACTTTTCACTTCCTCTTAAAAGGCTTTTATAGATTTAAATTACAAAACCAACTAGTTACAAAAGTTCAAATATATAACCACAGAGCTTCTTATTTTTTTTCCTGTTTTTCCTCTCGAACAATATTTTCTTTAAAGTGATTTGCTAGTATTGAATTTATTATTATTAAATGAAATATTGTCAATTTCTTTCATTTTAATTTCACTTTATCACAACTTCTCGGAGACACCATAATTTCATGACCGTTAAAGTTTCAGAAATTGTCACATACAAAATAAGACAAAAAAAAAAAAAATACAAGCCATAAATTCATAGTTGATAATGGTTTATCAGATACAGAGGCTAAACTTGCAAATCGGTCGGAAAATTAGGGTGACCCAGAAAAAACAGAACCCAAATTATTTATTTATTTTCCCATTAAACTAATCCTAAACCCTAACCCTAACCCCTCTAGTTCAAATTAACAGTTTTATTACAAAATTTGTAGGTTCTGTTTTTTCTGGGTCACCCTAAGTTTAGCCAATTAAGATTGTTCCTAAAATCTTGTTCATAGAAATTTTAGTAGCACAGTTCAACAAAAATTAAAAAATGAAAGATAAAAGTGGGGTAATACTTTTTTGGTACAGCCAACTGCCACTCGCTCGAGTTCGGCCTATGACATCAGCTTTAGACACACCCACAAATTTTTATGAAAACAAAATTCTCTTCACTTACACGAGTACAGCCATCGCTTAAATTATTTTACTTTTAAAACGTGATATTTTTTAGCTTAGAAAATTGAAAGTTTTAAATAAAAAATAAAACAACTTTGAATCATATAAATTTCTGGTGATACAAATATTTTTCTTTAGTTACAAGTTTTATTTTATTTACATTTTTATTTATAAATAAAACGATTCTATATTTTTACATAAATTTGTGAGCATAGAGATTGAAAATAAACCTTTCTTATTATTGACAATGCGTTTATAGAAGTAGAAATTTCCGTAATTCATTTATTTTGTTTTGTTTTTAATAAAGTTTTCACTCAAAGATCTTCTTAAAATTTTATCGAGTGAGGGAAACATGAAATGATTGTTTGATTTCTAAAAAAAGAAAAAAAAAAAAAATGTAAAGATTCGTGCATATTAAAATAATTGTTAATAAAAATTTATATAAAAATATAGAATCATTTTATTTATAAATAAAAATGTAAATAAAATAAAATTCCTAACTAAAGAAAAATATTTGTAGAACCAGAAATTTACATGATTCAAAGTTGTTTTTTATTTTTAAAACTTTTAATTTTCTAAGCTAAAAAATATTACGTTTTAAAAGTAAAATAATTTAAGCGATGGCTGTACTCATGTAAGCGAAGAGAATTTTGTTTTCATAAAAATTTGTGGGCGTGTCTAAAGCTGATGTCATAGGCCGAACTCGTGCGAGTGGCAGTTGGTCATACCAAAAAAGTATTACTGATAAACAGTTTTGAAACTGTTTATTGCAGTTATTATTACAGAAGAAACAGGAGATTAATTTTTGGCAATTTTGACTTTTACTATTTTAAAAAGTCCTAACCCCAACCCTTAAAAATATTTTTTAAATAAAAATGCTATTAAACTATTTCATGTTTTTTTTTTTTTTTTTTTTTTAAATATTTTTAAGGATTAGGGCTTGTCTGAAATTTTTTATATGGTTTTTGTTAATTAGTATTATTTAGATTTTTCAGACTGTTGTCTTCATCTTGTTCTTAGTTCCATGAAGACTTGTGATTCTGACATAAAAACTCCCGAATTCAACAAGAATGTTCCTTAGTTCGACAAGAAACACTTAAAGGCCACAAGACGCATCAGGGTATACCCAAAAATTCGGCTGCTATTCATTTTAAAAACAAATTAAAATTAATTAAATCAATTATTTAAGGTCAAATTTTTGTCTAAGTCGAAAAGTAGTAACATAATGAGCATCAGTAAAAAAAAAAGAAGCAAAATAATATTACACATGTAATTTATTTTTAATACATTTAAAACAATTTTTTTTCTCTGTCAATTTCGATCGCATATGGCCTGAAACGCTGCTTAAAATCTGTGTTTACAAAATAAAGAACTATTGATTGAAATATTAAAATCTTATTATAATGGAGATTTGGTGTCTGTCTGTAACTGAAACTGTCACTGCTTACATCACAATAACCTCAAGAATTGCGTAAGTTTATCAATTAGTATTTAATTTGAGTCAAAATCATTACATAGAATCAATCTTATTTATTAATGATGTCTCTGAAAATCTGAATTAGATTTGCCTCAAAACATCCCATGTTATTAGTGCATTTAAAATCCTGCAATGTGTAATATATATATATCACTAAGAAATAAAGGTTTACATAATATATGGTGTGGTTAATTTGCATACTAGTTTTTAACAAAACCAGGTTTGATAATGTAGAATAATCATACTAGTTCCAATTACCGTCGAATTGGTAAGACAAGGCAGCAAGTAGTCATAACTGAATACAAATCTATCTTGCTGCGATACCACTGCAAAATGCCAGGTTATTTATGAAGCCTCGTGACATCATAGAAACCAAGCAGCCAATCAGGACTCAGGGAATGGAATCACCCATATGCAAGAATGGACTATTCTTGATTTCAATAAGTACCAACTGTCTTGGCACTGGTTCAGTTGTGCTTAGCTAGTTGCTGTTGTTCAAACCAACAGTACACTGACTCACTTCAACAGATAAATAATTACTTGGTGCTATTGATCTCTAATATTGTTTTATTCTCCAATGTATTAAAATTAATCTTATGAATGATTTTATATAGAAACGAATTAAATAATTAAAATAAGTATAATTATTATGTATGCATTCTGATTTAATTTTGTTAGTCTTTCTGATTTAATATATTTCAATACATTAGAAACTTACATATGTATGCCTGGGGGGGGGGGGCACATATTCTTGCTAGTAATAATAAAATAATAATAATTGAGTATGATTAAAAAATACTGCTTTTCTTTTCTTTTTTTTTTTTCCTTCCATTTGTGTTTGTGTTAATCAGAAAATGGCCCGACGTACTAGTTCCGTGCGAGTGAGACGCAGGCAGTCAGATGCAAAATGGAGAGCAAGTGTGGCTAATTGTTATACAACCCTGAAAATTATCACATCTGCTTGCACCAGTAAAAAGAAATCAAAGAGAAAATTTTCAAAGGTAAGAATTTCCCTACTCAACATTTTCTACAAGCTCAAGTTGATTTTCGGATGCTGTTATCGCAGCCTCCTGCCCTAAAATATGCTAGGTGGTGCCTGCTGAAAAAGTGAACCATGTAGCGGTTTGAAGGTGTTTTTATGACAAGTCAATGCGATATGAAAGCAATATTTTACAGCCCCCCTCCAAGTTTTTTAACGACACAACAAGTAATTGTAAATATCTTAAACCTCACCTCTTTAAAATATCTGTTTTTAGCGGTTTGAAGGCATTTTTATCAACAAATATTTTTTTTAGCGGTTTGAAGTCATTTTTATCAACAAATATTTTTTTTAGCGGTTTGAAGGCATTTTTATCAACAAATTTTTTTTTTTAGCGGTTTGAAGGCATTTTTATCAACAAAATTTTTTTTTTAGCGGTTTGAAGGCATTTTTATCAACAAATATTTTTTTTAGCGGTTTGAAGGCATTTTTATCAACAAATATTTTTTTTTAGCGGTTGAAGGCATTTTTTCAAAAATATTTTTTTTTGTTTGAAGGCATTTTTATCAACAAATATTTTTTTAGCTGTTTGAAGGCATTTTTATCAACAAATATTTTTTTTTAGCTGTTTGAAGGCATTTTTATCAACAAATATTTTTTGCGGTTTGAAGGCATTTTTATCAACAAGTGAATGCGATAAGAAAGTGATATTTTACAACCCCCACCCCAGACAACAAAAAAAGGGAAAACCAAAAGAGTGTCTTACCTTAATCAGTCTCTGCCTCCCCTGCTCCTGGGTTGTTAGTTCTCTCAGAATCTCTCTTTTTTTTTTTTTTTTTTTTTTTTATAGTAAAATTGACTTGAGTCTCTTTCTTTTTAAAGCTTGTCTGTCGTCTAGTTCCAAGCTCCTGGGTTGCCGGGTCTCAGAATTCTGTTCCAGCATCCTTGCTCTCTGGGTTTCTGGAGTGGTTTCTTGTTTTTTTTTTCTTCTGTGGTCACAGTCCGGGTCAAAAAACCTGGTTAGCACGGCACCAAATATAACCCGTTGGCCCGATGAGCTAAAGGGATCACTGAATATCTGAAAATGGTAGACAAGATTGGCTCTTCTCCATCAACCATGGGTTGTAGTGTTTTCTGCACTTGCTAAATATCTGGCTGAATGCCCATGTTGTGCTCTGATCTCAAACGACCAGAAATCTGCTGCAGAAGCTGATACACCCAGGTTAACGGTGGCTTAGTGGTCATATAATGAATCAACAACTCCTTTTCTTTCAAATTTAACAACAAACATTTATATGCAATAAGAAAATACAAAAGTCAATTCTTACTCAAAGCTGTGGGAGCGATGGACCTCTAATCAATATGTTCTGGTCAGAATATAATCATGGGTTCTGAAAAATATTGCTCAGGTAGTTCTTAGAGTGGTTTGTTGGTTAAGTTCTTCGATAGTATTGGCTGAAGTCAGTTTGTCTGTCATCTCCTCGGCATCTCTCTTTGCTGCTTGCCCAGCCTATTCTGGCTTAGCGTCAAAAAAAGGCTTGGTTAAATAATTTCTCAACCCGGAAACTTTTGATTTCCAGCTGGCATGAAGATATTAGCAATTCTTTTTGGACATCCCACTTTGGCAAAAGTACCGCCTTCCTTAGTCCTTATCCACCAATGAAATTCAACTTCCGCTCACTAATCTCTATCGCTTAAGTTCAACCCCTTTCTTACCTTTTTTCATACAGTGATCTTAAACCAAATATCAAGTAAATAATGACAATCAAATGGCAGCAATTATGGGATGAAAATCCCCACAACAAACTCTACAAACTACAGCCCAACTTAAAAGAAAGGACACCTGATCCTAGTAATACCAGAAGAGAAGAAACCACTATCACCCGGCTACGCATTGGCCACACTAGATTAACCCACTCCTTCATTTTAAAAGAAGAACCTCCACCTAAATGTTCATGTGGAAACCGATACACAATAAAACATATTCTGATTGAATGCACACACCTCTCCAACACTCGAAGAAAGTTCTACAATTTTGACAGCATGGACAAATTATTTGGAAAAATAGATCCCAAGAGGATATTAAACTTTTTGTAAAGAACCAGCCTCTTATCAAGGATGTAAGTTCACAAACTTACAAAAATCACCCACTCACTACCTTGATGTTAAAATTCTCAACAGAAAACTTGATTACAGCAATTAAACCCCTATACATTTTTGAATACCTAATTAACAATAGAAGTATTCAGCATAAAATAACCCAAGGGGTTGACATGCCGTAAAATCCAACCAACCAACCAACCTTTTTTCTCTATTAGCTCTTCCAGTTACCCAAATGGTTTTCAACAAAGCAAAGATCTGGTTTGATTTTGATTTAAGTTCTCATTCAAAAAATCCAAAAAGAAAATTGCATATATATAAAAGGTGTACTCATTTTTGGATTGCTACATATACATATTTTTGGTTACAAAATGTCAATGATGTAGAGTTTGGTATTAAATAATATCTAATAATATCAGTTTTGATTGTATAATGTTTCACTTGAAATAATAAAACCCTAATATCTTTAGTATTATCTGTGTTATTCAGACTATTGTCCTCATCTTGATTGTTATCTGTACAATGTTTCGGCCGATGTGCCCTCTGGCCTTCTTCAGGTATTTCGAACTCTGGACTGCAGGTTCAATCCTGTTCAAGGGCATCAGTAACATAGAATAGTAATTAACACAGCTTAAAGCCTCTACCCCAGCTATGGTTAGCTGAATGAGAACAGGATACCCCCGTGGACTGAATAAAGGGTTTGGTTCAAAGTTCCGTGATGGCTCCCGATTATGACAAGAAGGTTCCAGAGTCCAACAAGAAATACCTGAAGAAGGCCGGAGGGCACATCGACCAAAACATTGTACAGATAACAATGAAGATGAGGACAATAGTTCGAATAACGCAGATAATACTAATCATCAAGCCTCATCTCAAACATTCAGAGAAATACCTAATATCTTTGTTTTAGAAGAGAATTAACTTTTTTGTTAAAAAATTATTTGGGATGTCCTTATTTACAGTTAATACTATTTGTATTGATATTATCCAATATTTTAAATAAGGCAAGATAAAAATGAATTTATTTTTTGAGCAATCAGAAATCTATACTATCATGTAGTAGATGGAATGATATTTTATTTAATGTATAGAAAATGTGGGCCTGAACTGTAATTATGTTATCAATTGGTTATCACAGCTGTTTTAAAAGGAAATAATTCTCATCAAGTCTATGTAATATGGTTGAAAATAATGTTTAAACATATTTACTAAGCTTTCATTTTGCTATATGCTTAGAGATTTATATTTGGTTTGTTTTGTTTTATGGCAAATCAACCTCAGTGGGTCATTTAATGCCGATAAAGTTTTGAAATAAATTAATTCTTAATGGATACAAAATTTTTTTTATAAATACATTTTTCTATTTAACCCATAGATTGGACCCTAACAGGTACTACCACTCTGGGTCCGAGTGGACCAGGGAGCAATGGTGATGAAGGGGTTCTCCACATTCCCCAAACCTCCAAAACTGGAACCTCATCATCAGATAGTTTAATGTCATTCCCAGGATATGTAGACCCTCAGCCACCATCTTCTAGCACCTATATGATAAAAAGGGGTTGGGGCTTGCCATAAGTGCAATAGGGTTGGGGCAATCATATAGGTGCTAGAGCTTGATGTGACCAGCCGATTGATCAGAAGGGGCCTCTCCGATCGCCCGTCTAGCCTAAGTAAGGTTCTAAGTGGAGTGTTGCAGGACATGGACTGCTCATCCACCAAGACTCCGTCCTTAAGCATCACGGGTCGCCACCCATGGCCAACAGGTGGCCCCATTTGGGGGAGTCTTACCCCTCTGCAGTTGGTGCATTCTAATGCCCCAGCCAACAGGGCGATTTATATTTGGTTAGAGATTTATATTGAATGATATAAAAAAGGATTTTCTAAAACTTTAAACCTTTAAATGTAAACTAAATGAACTTATTGACACATGATGGTGTGACCTAATTAGAGAGGCAATAAAACTCTCTCTGCTGTGGAAAAACTGGCAAAAGACAGGGTGAAATAAAGGTTTTCTATGGACAAATATGTTCAAGGAACCCTTGTGGATTTATGCATTCATATCATCATCATCATCATCATTATCACTAATAATATTCTTCTTCATCATCATCATCATCATAATATAATGATAATAATAATAATAATATTGTTGTAGTTGTAATAGTAGTAGTAATAATAATAATAATATTGTTGTAGTAGTAATAATAATAATAATATTGTTGTAGTAGTAGTAATAATAATAATAATATTGTTGTAGTAGTAGTAATAATAATAATATTGTAGTAATAATAATAATATTGTTGTAGTAATAACAATAATAATAATAATAATAATAATAATGTTGTAGTAGTAATAGTAGTAATAATGTAGTAGTAGTAGTAGTAATAATAATGTTGTAGTAGTAGTAATAATAATAATGTTGTAGTAGTAGTAGTAATAATAATAATGTTGTAGTAGTAGTAATAATAATGTAGTAGTAGTAGTAGTAATAATAATAAATTGGGACCCTTGGAACGATCCCCAGGGGTCTGGAAAAGAGTCTAGATGAATTGGAAATCAGAGGAAGAATCAAGACCATCCAGACTACAGCATTGTTGAGATTGGCTGGAATACTCAGAAGAGTCCTGGAGACCTGAGGAGACTTGCTGTCACTCAGCCTCCAGTGAACCACCGGCTACGGCAGGTGTGAAAAACTCAAATAGAGTGAAATAATAATAATAATAAAAGTGATACTAATTGTAATTGGTGCACTTGGGATGGTCTCCAAAAGTTCAGAAAACAGACTAGAGGAGTTGAAAATCAGAGGAAGAATTGAGACCATCCAGACAACAGAATTGTTAAGATCAGCTAGTATACTCAGAAGAGTCCTGGAGACCCGAGGAGACTTGTTATCACTCAGACTCCAGTGAAAGACCATCAGCTTATGCTAGTGAGAAAAACTAACAAGGAGTGAAATAATAATAAGTGGAGCAAAGCTTTTTTAAAAAATGTTCTAATATAGATCTATACATTTTCTTCTTGCAACAAAATAATTATATATTTATCTTTCTTTCAGGCGCATGTACTGCAAGAGACTGTGAATTATATTTCTTACCTTGAATCTATGCTTTCAACATTTCTTGACGAAAAAGGTGAGAAAGTTCTTCAATTCTAAGTTTCTTAAAACTTGTTATTTTTATTAAAAAAATAGTTGGTTATTTCCTAGTTGAGTAACATGAGTGAACCAGAAAAAATCCTAACCATAAACCCTAACCCTTGTTGGACTTAAATTTAAAAAAAAAAAAAAAATTAAAATTAACAGTCTTATTACAAAATTTGTGGGTTCTGTTTTTTCTGGGTCACCCTGTAATATTATGTTACTCAACTAGGAGTGGTTAGGGTTAGGGTTAGGGTTGGGGTTGGTGTTTAGGGTTAGTTTAATGGGAAAATAAATAATTTGAGTTCTGTTTTTTCTGGGTCACCCTGTCATATCATGTTACTCAACTAGGAAATAACCAAAAAGTTTCTCTTTTCTTACTTAAAACTCTTTGTAGATTTTTAAAAAACCATTTACCCCCCCTCCCCGGGCTCTGACTTGTCTGTATATATAAGTATACTTAGTTAAAACTTGTGCAGAAAGACAAAAGAACTTTCAACACAAGTTTTAAGTAAGTATACTTATATACTAAAACAAGGAGGTGCGTGGTGTAATATAGAGTTGTAGGGAACGAACTTGTCAACCCCTAGTTCAAATCCTGAACAAGACTGTATTTAACATAGTGCTAATACCCTTGGGAAAGGTATGAATTCAACTATTCTCCCTCCAGCTATGAGTAAATGGTAGGACAGCGTGGGCTATTTAACCTTGGTTGGGCAACCAGTCCAGGAGAAGCACCTGCTAAAGTCCACTCAAATTGAACTTCTGTTGCTTCCTGCTCATGGAGAGGGGTTGGTATATTGTTATGTTGTAATATTAATGGCACTAAAATGATATATGTACCGTAGTCCCTTTTTTTTTCGAGTGCTACTACGATAACGGTAAGGTGGCGGCAGCGTAAATATTATATAGCGGGTCTCGTCCACGTGCCTCCAAATTCACCGTGCCAAAATGGTGCCGATAGAAATTATAACACGAGAAACATGTCGTCACAACTGCCAGCCTTTATTATCGTGCTCGTATAGTGGGCTCGTACCAGAGAGGAGGAAAGGCAGAGAGAAAGAGAGAGAGAGAACACTACTAGATTACTGTGCTCTCATGAGGGACCCAAGGTCAGGTCCGTACCCTACGACCGCGGCCGGCAAAAAGAGGCTGATCCCTTTCCTTGCCACTCCACGCCACCACGTGACATCCGGTTCCGGTCAACACCCGACTTCCGCTTGCGGTCAACACCCGACTTCCGCTTGACACTCAATTCTCTGTTCGGGGTCACGCTACGGTCAAACCATCGCTCATCCTGTTTTGGGTTATCACTATTTTTTTTAACCTTTATTATTTCTTCCTCCTCCTTCCATTAGTAGTCCTAGCTCACAAAAGTCAGGAATATACCCATCTTGCAACAATATAATATATATATATTAAAACAATTGAATCTTGGGTAAAAAAATCAATGGTTTTAAAAACCTACCAAGATTTTTGGGTAAGAAAACAGAAACTTCTTTTAGCAGATCAATTCTATATCAACAATAACTACTCGCCTTTTATATAACTCTTTATCTTATCAACCTTATTATTTTGTGTGGTCCCCCAATCAGAGGACACTATAAAATGAAATTCTAACATCTGTTAGTCTAAAGAGATGATGGATCTGCGCCTAGATTTGGGCATAACCTTTGGACATTGTTTTATGGAAAATTGGCAATTCCCCATGTAGCAAGTCTTTTGTTTTTATTCCACCAATTTTGTCCAAATGAAGGGAAAGTAGTGATAGTAATTGGAAACAAGTTTTATTGTATGCATTTACCCAACCTCTCCACTACAAGCTAGGTGTGACACAAGGTCAATTTCTAAGCAGAGTAAAGCTGGATTGAATTAAAAGTTTTCCTTCTTCTAGACTGGTTGTTTAACCAAGGCTAAAGAACCCAGTCTTCCCTACTATTTATCCATAGCTAGGGGAGGGCAACAGATGGATTCATGCCTTTTCATTGTTATCTGTACAACGTTTTGGCCGATGTGCCCTCCGGCCTTCTTCAGGTATTTCTTTTTGAACTCTGGAACCTTCTTTTTGTAATCGGGAGCCATCACGGAACTTTGACCTAACCCTTTATTCAGTCCACGGGGGTATCCTGTTCTCATTCTGCTATCCATAGCTGGGATACAGGTGTTAAGCTGTGTTAATCTACATATATAAAAGGAAGTTTGGTATGTACGTGTCGACTTATAAGTAAAAAACTAGATGTTATTCAGATTCGAAATCTTGCATACACCTTGACATCTTTATAAATAAGAAACACACCAAATTAATAAAAAATCAAACGATTTGCGATAATCGGGGCATAGCTGCTGCTGCTAATATAAAAAAATCGCTTGACTGCTGCCTATATTCAGTCGTGATTTAAAATGCTGCTGCTGCAGCTGGTAATTTGAAGTTGACAATTTTGTGACCTAATCATTTCAGCTTGGAATTTCTTGCGTATCTCCGGTCTAATCTTAGAAATATTTATCTGGTTAGAAAGAAAATAAATATCTAATTTGTATATGGTTTTATCGATTGAATTATTTTTTACAGCGAAGTAAATAACAATAATAAATGAAAACATTTAATTTAACGATTAATAATAAATGAACTTACTACAAATTCTCCGCGATTTTTAAAAATTTGATAAAACATTTACCAAATATTTTCTTTCTTACTCCTGTGTTCTCACTCACTCTCCGGTGTTCCTATTTTTTTTTAGTCCAGTCATGGACTGGGTATTATTGCTAGTTATTCTATATTACTGCTGCCACTGACCAGGATTGATAACTGTCACTTAGAACTGTCTTAACCTAACACAAACTGCCTTTTCCAGGATTTGAACTTGGATTGCCTTTTCCATTTCCTACAATGATAATCATTGCACAAAGCACATCTCCAGTGTCATAAGAAGAATTGCCATAATGACATTGAAGAGAACATCAGATTGTTTTAGGGATTTCAGCTCTTGATTTTAAATTCAGAGTTGTTTACCTCCTAGACTCCTAATCTTATTATAATGGAGATTGTGTGTTTTTCTGTCTGTAACCGAAACTAA
The DNA here is from genome assembly GCA_023376005.1 of Doryteuthis pealeii. Lineage (NCBI taxonomy): Eukaryota > Metazoa > Mollusca > Cephalopoda > Myopsida > Loliginidae > Doryteuthis > Doryteuthis pealeii. Next base: position 89,985,160 of record CM042160.1, on the reverse strand, counting down.
ATCACTACTCAAGTCACAATTCCCTTAGTAATTGACGTCACATTCACCATGAATTTATCCTTATTTTAACCTCAATTATTAATAAAATTGTTTTACATTATTTAAACTGTTAACCGTATCTACATACTAATAACATCCAATTGTAATTATATATACAACAAAATAGCGGTTTACAGTGTGAATGGGAAGGCTAATTTGCATATTGATATTAGAAATGTAATTTTAATAAATATATGCTTAGTATTATTGGTTTCTAACTGTTTGGTTTCATTTTAATGAATATAAGCAAAAATCTCTTCAATGAATCTTAAATGAAATCCATTAACAAGAAAAGATAAGTGTCATTTTATTCTTTACTTCCTCTTTTAACTAAATACTTAAATTAGAAAAAATAACAATGAAAGACGAGAGTGATGGAAGAGTAAATTTCAGTTATTCTATTTTTCGATTAAATCCCTCTCTGTTTCAAATCTTTTTATCTGCATTCTTATTTAGTTTCATTAGCGTTTCTAATTTAATACGATATTTCATTACATTAAAACTTAAATACTTGCACCCGGAGGGTGCATATATTTGCTAGTAATAATAATAATAATAAAATGGCGTAATAATAATATAATAATAATACTAATGATAATGATAATAAATGGCTTATAATAATAATACTAATAATAATAATAATAAAATGGCTTATAATAATAATACTATAATAATAATAATAAATGGCTTATAATAATAATACTAATATAATATAATAAAATGGCTTATAATAATACTATAATACTAATAATAATAATAAAATGGCTTATAATAATAATACTAATGATAATGATAATAAAATGGCTTATAATAATAATACTAATAATAATAATAATAAAATGGCTTATAATAATAATACTACTAATAATATAATAAAATGGCTTATAATAATAATACTAATGATAATGATAATAAAATGGCTTATAATAATAATACTAATGATAATAATAATAAAATGGCTTATAATAATAATACTTATATAATAATACTAATGATAATGATAATAAAATGGCTTATAATAATAATACTAATGATAATGATAAAATGGCTTATAATAATATACTATAATAATAATAATGGCTTATAATATATAATAATAATAATAATATAATAATAATACTAATAATAATAATATAATAATAATACTAATGATAATGATAATAAAATGGCTTATAATAATAATACTAATAATACTATAATAATAATAATAATAATAATAAAATGGCTTATAATAATAATACTAATGATAATGATAATAAAATGGCTTATAATAATAATACTAATACTATAATAATAATAAATAATAATAATAATAAAATGGCTTATAATAATAATACTAATAATAATAATAATAAAATGGCTTATAATAATAATACTAATGAAATAATAATAAAATGGCTTATAATAATAATACTACTAATAATAATAATAAAATGGCTTATAATAATACTAATGATAATGTAATAAAAATAATAATAATACTAATGATAATGATAATAAAATGGCTTATAATAATAATACTAATAATAATAATAATAATGGCTTATAATAATAATACTAATGATAATGATAATAAAAATGGCTTATAATAATAATACTAATAATAATAATAATAAAATGGCTTATAATAATAATACTAATGATAATGATAATAGGCTTATAATATAATACTAATGATAATGATAATAAAATGGCTTATAATAATAATACTAATGATAATGATAATAAAATGGCTTATAATAATAATACTAATGATAATGATAATAAATGGCTTATAATAATAATACTAATAATAATAATAATAAAATGGCTTATAATAATAATACTAATGATAATGATAATAAAATGGCTTATAATAATAATACTAATAATAATAATAATAAAATGGCTTATAATAATAATACTAATGATAATGATAATAAAATGGCTTATAATAATAATACTAATGATAATGATAATAAAATGGCTTATAATAATAATACTAATATAATGATAATAAAAGGCTTATAATAATAATAATAATAATAATAATAAAATGGCTTATAATATATACTAATAATAATAATAAAATGGCTTATAATAATAATACTAATAATAATAATAATAAATGGCTTATAATAATAATACTAATGATAATGATAATAAAATGGCTTATAATAATAATACTAATAATAATAATAATAAAATGGCTTATAATAATAATACTAAATAATAATAATAAAATGGCTTATAATAATAATACTAATGATAATGATAATAAAATGGCTTATAATAATAATACTAATGATAATGATAATAAAATGGCTTATAATATAATACTAATAATAATAATAATAAAATGGCTTATAATAATAATACTAATAATAATAATAATAAAATGGCTTATAATAATAATACTAATGATAATGATAATAAAATGGCTTATAATAATAATACTAATAATAATGATAATAAAATGGCTTATAATAATAATACTAATAATAATAATAATAAAATGGCTTATAATAATAATACTAATGATAATGATAATAAAATGGCTTATAATAATAATACTAATAATAATAATAATAAAATGGCTTATAATAATAATACTAATAATAATAATAATAAAATGGCTTATAATAATAATACTAATGATAATGATAATAAAATGGCTTATAATAATAATACTAATAATAATAATAATAAAATGGCTTATAATAATAATAATACTAATGATAATGATAATAAAATGGCTTATAATAATAATACTACTACTAATAATAATAAAATGGCTTATAATAATAATACTAATGATAATGATAATAAAATGGCTTATAATAATAATACTAATAATAATAATAATAAAATGGCTTATAATAATAATACTAATGATAATGATAATAAAATGGCTTATAATAATAATAATAATAATAATAAAATGGCTTATAATAATACTACTACTACTAATAATAATAAAATGGCTTATAATAATAATACTAATGATAATGATAATAAAATGGCTTATGATAATAATACTAATAATAATAATAATAAAATGGCTTATAATAATACTACTAATAATAATAATAATAAAATGGCTTATAATAATAATACTAATGATAATGATAATAAAATGGCTTATAATAATAATACTAATAATAATAATAATAAAATAGCTTATAATAATAATACTAATGATAATGATAATAAAATGGCTTATAATAATAATACTAATATTTATAATAATAATACTAATATAATAAATAAAATGGCTTATAATAATAATACTAATAAATATAATAATAATAATGGCTTAAATAATAATAAATAATTATAATAATAATACTAATAATAATAATAATAAAATGGCTTATAATAATAATACTAATGATAATGATAATAAAATGGCTTATAATAATAATACTAATAATAATAATAATAAAATAGCTTATAATAATAATACTAATGATAATGATAATAAAATGGCTTATAATTTTAGTCATATTTAATAAGTGCAGTTGTTAGAGTTAACGTTGAACTTTGAAAAGATTATGGATTATCATTTCTTTATTTTGTCATGTACAGATAAAATGATCAAGAATGGATCTCTTCCCAATACTAGCCACTCAATATTGATGATTGAACAAGTCAGACAAGAGTTTTCTGCTAAGCAAGCGGAAATATTTGCAAAGTAAGTATTTTCAACAATTCCAACATATCCAAATTTTAGTTCATTGTCAAACATAGATCATCTGGTTGATTTATGAAGAAAGATAAAATGCATAATTCACAACAATTCCAATCAAAATTGTACCGTTGTTTTCAATATAAGAATAAATTACATTACATCTATTGATAATGGAGATTAGGTCTCTATTTGTTTGTAACCGAAACTATGTCACTGCCTACGTCACTTTTACCAAAATCGTCAAAATGTAGAATAAATACTCAAAATTTGAGCATGCAACCTTAGACGGTCCTCATTGTTTGTTTTTTTTTAAATTCAGAAAAATTGAAGTGGGTGGGTGACAATTTTACTTTTTCCTGGATGATTTGACATGGAATTACCCATGTATCAAGTTTATATGTTGTCATTTACCAATTACTTTCTTGAACTAATGATTATGGAGTATATTACACTTGCACAACCCTGTATTTCATCAAAAAATTATTTTCAAAAAGTAGAGACTGGCCCCATTATTTATTTTTATATTTCTACTGACTAATCTAAATAAAGTCCCCTTTATTATATAAATTTCTCAGCTCTACATGTTTTCATTTGAATATTAAAATTAGAAAAGGGGGTGTCCCAATGGCTAACATATTGAACTGTGACATCATAGTAAGCGAATTCAAACTCTAGCCGCACTATTGCATTCACTTTCATACTAATACTCTTGGGAAAGGTATGAACCCCCTTATCCACCCAGCTATAAGTTAAATAGTACCATTACTGTTCTTCTGCAAGGATGGCTTTGGCATTAAATAACTCACAAAGGTTGATATGCCATTAAGCAAAGAAACCAAACCAAACTTAAAATTCAAAAAAATTTAAACTTCAGTCTTGATACTTTCCAATCACATAATGTATATATATTTGTTTTAATAAAAAATTGAAGTGGGTGGGTGACAATTTTACTTTTTTCTGGATGATTTGACATGGAATTACCCATGTATCAAGTTTATATGTTGTCATTTACCAATTACTTTCTTGAACTAACTAATTTATATAATGAAGGGGACTTTATTTAGATTAGTCAGTAGAAATATAAAAATAACTAATTGAAGCACCACTGAAATTTATCTTTTTGATTGAAGTTGAATTTCTCTTTTGATTGAAGCACCACTGAAATTTCTCTTTTGATTGAAGTACCACAGGAATTTCTCTTTTGGTTGAAGTACCACAGGAATTTCTCTTTTGATTGAAGTACCACAGGAATTTCTCTTTTGAGTTTATATGTTGTCATTTACCAATTACTTTCTTGAACTAAGATGCCTACTCTTCAACTGGACACCTACATTCTACAAACCAAGAATAAATATAATGACTACTTACTGAATAGTCATGCGCAGGCACCTGCATGAGAAACAGAATGAATATTTGATTTAACAAGATATACTGTAACCTAGATATTTAACTAACCAACCAGACAACATCTTTACATTATGCATTTGCATGGCCTACTATTCATAGTATACTTTTAGAACATGCTATTTTGTATGGCCTAATCTTGTTACCATTCATTCATTGGTCATTCCTAAGTGGGACAAGATACATTAGTAATAGCATCAACAGAATATAACTTAAATATCATTAAACTTGTAAGAAGTTACAAATATATATATATACCAACCCCTCCGCACGAGCAAGATGTGACACAAGGTCAATTTCTTAAGCGGAGTCTAACAGGTTTGAATTCAAAGTTTTCCTTCTCCTAGACTGGTTACCTAGCCATGGTTAAAGAGCCCAGTCTGCCCTGCTATTTTACCCATAACTGGAGGGAGAATTGGATTCATACCTTATTACAAAAGAATAAATGGATTTGCTTTTTGAAAAAAAAATGTATCCAGACTGAAGAAAAAGTAATGAATGAAATTTTTATTTTCTTGAAAATAGCCAAACAGATTTATCTAGAGATTTTTCCATTAGTTGAAGCACTGCTGAAATTCACTTTGATTGAAGCACCACTGAAATTTCTCTTTTGATTGAAGCACCACTGAAATTTCTCCTTTGATTGAAGCACCACTGAAATTTCTGTTTTGATTGAAGCACGACTGAAATTTCTGTTTTGATTGAAGCACTGCTGGAATTTCTCTTTTGATTGAAGCACCACAGAAATTTCTCCTTTGATTGAAGCACCACTGAAATTTCTCTTTGATTGAAGCACCACTGAAATTTCTCCTTTGATTGAAGCACCACTGAAATTTCTGTTTTGATTGAAGCACCACTGAAATTTCTGTTTTGATTGAAGCACTGCTGGAATTTCTTCTTTGATTGAAGCACCACTGAAATTTCTCTTTTGATTGAAGCACCACTGAAATTTCTGTTTTGATTGAAGCACTGCTGGAATTTCTCTTTTGATTGAAGCACCACTGAAATTTCTCCTTTGATTGAAGCACCACTGAAATTTCTCCTTTGATTGAAGCACCACTGAAATTTCTGTTTTGATTGAAGCACCACTGGAATTTCTCTTTTGATTGAAGCACCACTGAAATTTCTCTTTTGATTGAAGCACCACTGAAATTTCTGTTTTGATTGAAGCACTGCTGGAATTTCTCTTTTTTGATTGAAGCACCACTGAAATTTCTCTTTTGATTGAAGCACCACTGAAATTTCTCTTTTGATTGAAGCACCACTGAAATTTCTCCTTTGATTGAAGCACCACTGAAATTTCTCTTTTGATTGAAGCACCACTGAAATTTCTCTTTGATTGAAGCACCACTAAATTCTCTCACCACTAAATTTCTCTTTTGATTGAAGCACCACTGAAATTTCTCTTTTGATTGAAGCACCACTGAAATTTCTCTTTTGATTGAAGCACCACTAAATTTCTCTTTTGATTGAAGCACCACAGAAATTTCTCTTTGGATTGAAGCACCACAGAAATTTCTGATTGAAGCACTGGTGAAACTTCTCTTTTGATTGAAGTACCACAGGAATTTCTCTTTTGATTGAAGCACCATTTTTGGTGTAGTGTGAAGCTGCACTGTTATATTTCTTTTAATGTCCTCCATGTCCTCACATCTTACCCCTGGGATGAATTTTCAGTTTAGGAAACAAAAAAAAAGATGGCATCGAGTTAGGTGATTATGGAGTATATTACACTTGCACAACCCTGTATTTCATCAAAAATTTATTTTCAAAAAGTAGAGACTGAACCCATAATTTATTTATTTTTATATTTCTACTGACTAATCTAAATAAAGTCTTGACTTTAGTCTAGACATTTATACATCATCCCTTTATTATATAAATTTCTCAGCTCTACATATGTTTTCATTTGAATATTAACCCCTCCGCACGAGCAAATTCAATATGTTAGCCATTGGGACACCCCAATGGCTAACATATTGAACTGTGACATCGTAGTAAGCGATTTCAAACTCTAACCACACTACTGTGTTCACTTTCATACTAATACTCTTGGGAAAGGTATGAACCCCCTTATCCGCCCAGCTATAAGTTAAATAGTACCACTACTGTTCTTCTGCAAAGATGGCTTTGGCATTAAATAACTCACAAAGGTTGATATGTCATTAACCAAAAGAAACCAAACCAAACTTAAAATTCAAAAAATTTTAAACTTCAGTCTTGATACTTTCCAATCACATAATGTATATGTTATGTATTGGAAATACATTAACGAGAAGGTTGAGTGGTTGTAATAACAGTTTATTACAAATAATACAAATAACAAAAAAAAACGGCTTCCGGCCGGCAAGGTAAAAAAGTCTCTGCGCGTAAAAGAAGGATTGGTAAGATCACTTATCTTGAAAAAGTTGTAACATGTGTGTTTGCAATCTGAGAATACGAAACAACATTCGTGGTTGGAGATCAACTCGCATCATGTTAAGCCAATCTTCTGTTGTTCCTTTATACGTATCTCATTTGCATACGTGAGGGTTACTTCCCTTTACAACAGTATATATATTTGTTTTCATAGAAGATAAAAAATAAACTTCTAGTTACATTTTTTGTATGTGTAATTGACCCTACACTCATTATCTATATTCATAAATACTAATATCAAGTGTTGTGAATTTTAAAACATTTTTATTGATTTTCTTTGTGATGAAAAAATGCTATTAAATATTTTGTGTTAGTTTGAATGAATTCAGCTATTTATTTGCATATTTCAGTGGAATGACAATGAGAAAATGTTCCAGCAGTCTTGATGATCTTTTGAATGAAGCTTTTGAAGTTGATAACACAGTTTCATCAACATCACAAACAAAAATAAATGTAAGTTTTCCTCAGTGTTTACTGACCACAACAAAACATCTATCTTCTATCTATCTATCTATCTATCTATACATATATAAAGGGCAGTTGTGTGAATCTGTATGTCCGGAGGAAACTTTAAAAATAAAACAATTAATGACAAAGTAAATATATATACACATTAAATATCACCAGGACTTGGTTTTTGAGCAAAAATAATGAAGATTTGATTTAAATTCATGAAGATATCTAGAAAATAAAATTTAAATTATAACAACATGGATTTTTTTTCCATTTAATATTATAGACATAAATTTCTATTTTCAGAGTGACTGGATCAACGCAAGGTCTTTTTTACATAGGAATTTTAATGGGGTATCCAGCGGAGATCCAACTCACAATTCAGTAATAATGGAAAAAAATATTCCTCTACAAATCTTGTAACATTTTTTAGATGACAATATTAAATTGATAAGAAAATATAATTAAAGAAAATATATGTATATATATATCCTATTTAGTAAAAGAAAAATATTTTTCCTCTAATTAACAAAGGCCCTGATGAAGGTCTGTTGAAACAGATCAAAACACTGCAGCATTGGCGAAATAAACATCAATTGTTTTATGAAAATGTGTTTTTTCAATTTTTCACTATATAACATGCTGTCAGATTCACTTCCATTTTTCTCTTCACCCCCCCCCATATATATATATATATATATATATATATATATATATATATATATTATGTAAAGTTTGGAAAAAGTTGAAAGATAGATCTTTGCTTTCAATATTATGAATATTTTCAGTTTTGTTTTTTTGAAAGTGGTTTTTTTAAGAAATGTGGTTAAGTTTTAAACACTAGAGTTGATTTTTGTGTTAAGAAATGGTTAGCAATTTACCTAAACCTAGAGTTGATTTGGGATTAAAAGTCTAAGTTTGTTGTTTCTTTAAATTTAAAAAAATATTTGTTGATACTGTCTTAATTCTGAAGTTAAAAGTTAATATTTTTTGAAAATATATCTTCATGTTTTTATTTTACAAACTGAAGTTGTGGTATTTAACGTAGTGGTGTAAAATACACAAAACTTATGATTTAGATGGTTTGACCTGCAGTTTGTACTATCTTTAGAAGTAAATATACAAAAATTGATTTGTCTTGCTGACCTGACATGTAAAAATACATCTATAAGATGATTGAGGGGGAAGTCATCAGCGTTGTTATTCCTTGGGATCATTGGAAATTTCTGGTCTTTCAACAACGAATTTCCTCACCCAAGGGACCAATCGAGGTTGATCAAACCTCGACCCTTCCCCCTCAGCAACTGACCTCGCCTCCTGATGACCATAGATATAGTACTGGTCACCTGACCTCCAGCCAATGGCAATAGCGCTCTCTTAATTGAGGCATACTTGGCCAGCTACCCGGTATGTATCTTCCGTAAGGGAGAACCTACGTCTTGCTGACCTGACATAATAGGATGAATATAATATTATATTATTTCTTATTACATTAAGAATTTTGGACCATATGACCTTAAGGCACCCCTTTTTGATCTCGATTAAGAATGGACATGTTTTTCATTACACCATCAATATCTAGTTGTTTTAACAGACGATTTTAAAAAAATTTAAAACTAACACCAACCCTAACCCCTAACAAGCAACCAGATATTGACAGTGTAAATGAAAAAAAATGATCTAATGAAACGAAATCGAAAAGAGGTAAATTAAATTAAATTAAGGTAATATGGTCCAGAATTTTAAAAGTATCTAAATTAATTTTCTGCCTATTTTATATTTTTTCTGAATCTTTTTTTATTTAGGAAACACCAGAATTAGAAAACAAATCTCAAGAAGAAACCGAAACAGAATTCACTGAAATTCCCAAGTGCTGCCAAAGAAATTAAAGTTTGAACTTGAAAATGAATCGTGTGATGATGTGCTGCCAATTGTATTCTCACCGTTTAAGGAAATAAAATTAGATTACTATTCTGACCTGGATGTTAGCTCTTCCACATCAACATCCGCTGTTTGCAAATTAAAAGAGAAGCCATTAAATGTTGCTAATCAATTCTTTCGAGATTCATTAAAGACAGAAATAAAAAAAGAAGAGAAAGATTTGTTTGAAACTCCAAAAAAACAAACAGAATTTTCTGAGAAAAAGGCAAAAGAAAATCCACCAACTTCTGGAAGTCGTTTGCTTATTAGACAGGTAACTAAGATTTGTCCAAAATTAAACTGTCATTTCTTTCATCTTCAATGTATTTTGCAGGCAATATGATTATTACAAGGAGGAATGTATTGTTTATATATTATTTCAAATACATCCAACCACAAACAGAATCCTAATCCTTTCTATTGCACTCTGACAGTTATTTTGCTCCATATATTCAATGGCTAAATGGAAACACTTGAAACATAAAAATTCAAAACTTTAAATGATGTTGTAGTTTCGGTTCTGAACAAAAACCAAACTATCCTTTTGGTACAAATAATGTTCAATATATATAAAATAATAATATGAGTAATTTTTTGTCATTGATATATATAGTACCACATAGAGATTTTCCCACCTTTGGATCTTGCTATGAAAAAATTGACCTTGACCCTTTGTAACTAAAGTGATTACAGTTAAATCCTACTTAACGAACATAAATTCCACCATCGTATGTCACCCAGCTGAAAGAAGAAAAAAAATCAGGGAATTGACTGAATTTAATGAAATTTTCAGTGTTTATACATTAATGAATAAAAGATATAATGCACCAGTTATTTTATTAAAAATCTTTTACATTTTTTTCAGGTCAATTAACTTTGAACTACGTATGTTTGTGAATCTGTGTTACACCTCAAAAATACATGGTTCAAAGTTAACTGACCTGAAAAAATGTAAGAGTTTACAAAATAAAATAACTGGTGCATTATATTGTTTATTCATTAATATATCAACACTGAAAATTTCATTAAATTCGGTTAATTCCTTGATTTTTAGTATTTTTTTTTCTTTCAGCGGGGTGACATACGATGGTGGAATTTATGTCTGTTGAGTAGGATTTAACCCTGATTACAATAAGGAAAAAAAAACTTTTTCATGGACAATTGACATTTTTTTTTGTTTTTATTTGAACCATGTTTGAGGAAGTAAAATAAAAATGTTTCTATCTTTGTTTCAGTTGCCAGGAGGAAGTTCATTATTTACACCATTAAAGAGCCCACCTGTATTTGATTTGTGTCTATCACCAATAGCTACACCTTATCGAATGCAACTCTCCAATTACCTCCCAAGCAGTTTTCAATTCTCAGTAAGTCACTTATCAATTTTACTACTGAACTAAAATGTTTCACAATTAAGAGTTATTAAGTCGAGTTTCACTCTTCAATTTTCTTGAACCTTGCAATTGTAGTTTCTTCCACACCAAGGAAAGAGATTAAAAAAAAAAAAAAAAAACTAATTTTAGTAGTGTAGTGCTTCTCCTAGACTTTGCCCACCAAGGCTAAATATTCCAACCAGGAGATAAAAAAGATGGGCTCATGCCTTTTCCATACGTAATATTAGAGATGATGTATTTTGCCAACTGCTTTAAACTTCTGAGATGACCCTGGTTCAAGCGACAAAGCCAAAGGAACAAATCATTGTATCCTGATTACGCATTGGTTATACAAGACTAACGCACTCAAACAAGAACAACAACCACAGTGTGAAACATGTGAAACACCTTTGACTGTTAAACACTTATTCATGAAATGCAGGTTTTTTGCTCACATCAGAAACCGTTATTTTAATGCAAACAATATGAAAGATCTATTTGAAAATGTCAACATGGAGGATATTCTCTCTTTTTTGAAGGAAATAAAATTATACCATAGAATATAGACATGAAACAAATCAATACCATACAACATAATCCCCAATAATGCTAACTCATTGTTAAAAACCAATTACTAAAAAGTATAAATATAAATACATGATATGTATCACTTCCTAACTGTTACTTAATCACTCTGCTACAAACAGATCAATTTCTAAACAAAGTTTAACAGGTTTGAATTCAGTTTTTCTTCTCCTAGACTGGTTGCCATCATCTTCATGTCATACTGACAGCACAGATATCCATGACTCTCTTGCCACCCCCACCCCCCAGTCATTGTTCTTGGATTATCCTATTTCTAACATCAGTGTCAATATAGGATTAATATTCTATATGGTCAGATTTCTGGCTTTGCATTTTCATTCAGTGCTCCATATTTTATCTGGATGTAAAAACATAACAAAAAGTAAAGTTAAGAATAGTTTTTTGTCAAAAAAGATTTTTTTAAATTGTGTAAGATTTCAGGTGATTATATTTGGTTGGAAGGCTAGAGGGTGGCCTTCCCATGTGGGTAGGTAAAAAGTACCAGACATATTCCGACAAAGGAGTTGTGAAGTGTAACAAACATGGACTTTATTAATGAGCACGTGGAGACAATACATTAACAGGAATACATATATGAGTAAAAGGCATATGAAGAAGATATAATAAAGAACACATATATGAGATAAGGTACAATATAGAAGTATACAGAAGATAGATAAACGTATTGTAAAGAAGATAGGACCTCCTAGAGAAGTGAGTGAGAGTCCTGAAGTAAAGTCACTTACTTAGTCTGGCTGGGTAGTGAAGCCACCCACCTAAAAAGGTATAGACGTAAACGTCTAACCCATGTGTGTTGGATACAGTCCCGGAGACAAGAGAAGGTTCAAACTTGGCGCTTCCCTGATTAAATAGTCAGGGACGCCTAGCGTTCAAAACCTGAAAAACAAGAGAAGATAACTCTTCCAGACCAAACAGGGTCAGACAAACGCTACATATGCTTTATTTATTCATTTTTTTACAAGTTATTTTTTTTGTTGTTTTTTTTTTTTGCTGTTTTTTTTTTTTAATTTAAGTTTTAATAATGTCTTTCTTTTATATCTGTTGCTTTAAGGTGTGTTTTATTTTCTCAGACACCTGAAAATGAACAAGAAAAGACATTAACTTGTCATGAATCTGTTGATCAACCTGATTCTGTAACACCAAGGTAAGCTTTTCAATTCTGTATAAATATAATCGGTTATTTCCTATAATCCCAACATAAACAAAGGGGAACCACTCTTGACTGATAAATTATTTATTTATTCATCTACTAGGAAAAAAGAAGACGGGGTTATGGTTAGGGTTTAGGGTTAGTTTAATGGGAAAATAGATAAATAATTTATCAGTCAAGAGTGGTTCCCCTTTATTTATGTTGGAGTTATAGGAAATAACCATATAACCAATATAAAAAGAAAAAATATCATGAGATCAATTGAAATTTTGATTCATGTCTTTTAGAAACCTTTTGCCATTGAAACAGTTTTAAACTAATGGGACTCTATACATATATAAAGTGCAGTTTTAAGTGGAGTTTAACAGGTTTGAATTTAGAATTTTCTTTCTCCTACAACGGTTGCCATACCAAGGTTAGAGTGCTCAGTCTGCCGTACTATTTACTCTAACTGTCTGGTTTACAAAAAAAAGATTATGAAGCTGCTACAATACTTTTGTAAATTCACACCACCACACAAAACCTTCGGTACACACACGAAATAACGACTACAATTGTTGTTTCAAGTCCTTTGACGTTGTGTATTTGATTCCTGCAAGCAAACTGCTACCCCACGTCACTCGCCTGTTTTTAAAATGTCTCACTGCTATCTTATGCAAATAAGTCTGTAGCATTAAAAAAATGGCAGTTTTGCGAATGGCTTACAAAAAGTAGATCGACACGCAAGGCAGTGAATGCGTTTGGCTACTGGTAAGTCACTGTCACTCCTACTACATTTACTCATAGCTGGAGATAGAATTGTTGGATTTATGCCTGTGGCAGTTGATCTTACCAAAAAAGTATTACCGGCGCTATGTGAAATGGAAAGAGCCTCATCCAAGATTTGAACTCGTGTCACTGTGTCCGTTTCCTACAATGATAACCATTACACCATGGATGCCTCTTAAGGTTTTATAAGTAGATTATTTTAATAGATTTTGAATATGTTTCTTTTCAAAAGTGTTTAAAAAAAAGATTTGCTATTTTGTAAAACCATTAAAAAAAAGGAATTTTAATTCAGAATTATTTTCTAATATCTAATTTGTGCTTGACTTTAATTTGATTTTCAACCATATTTATTTATGTGTGTCTTCAATCGATATAAGCTTTTGTTTTGTTTTTCCAATTTGTCACCATCAATCTATAAAACATTGTCACCACTGATATATAAGGAGCATGATATTGCTTATACAACAACAGCAGTCAGCCAATGTAGATTATTGATAATGGGAAACCTGCATGAAAAAAAGATCAAAATATTGGAGTTATTTCTCTGAATTTTTGAAATGTGGATTGATAATTTGGATTATTTGGATTATTTGGACTATTGTCCTCATCTTTATTGTTATCTACACTATTTCTCTGAATTTTTGAAATGTGGCTTGATAATTTGGATTATTCAGATTATTGTCCTCATCTTTATTGTTATCTACACTATTTCTCTGAATTTTTTAGATGAAGCTTGATAATTTGGATTATTCAGACTATTGTCCTCATCTTTATTGTTATCTACACTATTTCTCTGAATTTTTGAGATGAGGCTTGATAATTTGGATTATTTGAACTATTATCATTATCTTTATTGTTATCTACAAAATGTTTCAGCCAGTATGCTCTCCAGGCTTCTTCAGTGATAGTTATCTATGGGCTGCAGGTTCAATCCTGGCCAAAGTGATAGTAACATAGAATAATTAACACAATTTAACAATTGTACTCGGTCATGGTTAAGGAAATGAGAACATTCTACCCCCGGGGATTGAATAAAGGTTTCGGTTTGAAGTTCTGTGAAGACTCCCAATTACAACATGAAGGCACTTGAGTTCAACAAGAAGGTTCCTGTTTTCGAAAAGAAGGTTCTTGAGCTCGAGAAGGTTCCCAAGTCCAACAAGAAATATCTGAAAAAGGCCGGAGGGCACATTGTCCAAAATGTTGTTTGGTAACAATAAAAATGAGGACAATACCCTGAATAATCTATATCTATCTATCTATATCTATGCATATATAAAGGGCAGTTGTGTGTATATGTATGTCCGGAGGAAACTTCGAAAATAAAACAGTTAACGACAAAGTAAATATATATATACATTAAATATCACTAGGGCTTGGTTTTTGAGCAAAAATAATAGAGATTTGATTTATAATTGTGAAGATAATTAAAAAATAAAATTTAAATGATAACAGCATGGATTTTTTTTTTCATTTAATATTTTAGATAGTAGACATTAACATTTCTTTTCGGAGTAGCTGGATCAATGCAAGGTCTATTTTTTACATAAGGATTTAAATGGGGCATCCCATGAGTATTCAACTCACGATTCAGTAATAATGGATCTGCAGGACTAACTTAAAAATCCCCCTCTACCCAGGCGACGCTGGGTAGCCACTGCTAGTTATTACATAAATCATTTTTTTAAAATATTCCTCTACAAATCTTGTAACATTTTTTAGATGACAATATTAAATTGATAAGATAATATAAAAATATGATTTTTTTTATATGTGGATGTATCATTTATAATCAGAATTTCAGTTTGTTTTTGTTTGGTTTAAATTTTTAATTGACTAAAAGGATTATGAAATAGACATTGTTTCATGATTCAGTAATAATGGATTTGCAGGACTAACTTTAAAAAAATCTCCCTCTACTGAGGCGACACCAGGTAGCCACTGCTAGTCCAAATAATACAGGAGGAGTTTTTCACCTTAACTTGCACAATTAAACTTTTAGAAACATTCAAGACAACCAGCAGTTGTATAAGTTGCAGGATCTTGATGATCAATAATATGGTGTTTGCTTATGTATAGATGCACCACAATTTGTTCGCCCTGCCAGCTGGGGCATTGAAATGCCCCGACTGCACCTCTGCAGAGGGGTAAAACTCCCCCAAATGGGGCCACCTGCTGGCCGTGGGTGGCGACCCATGATGCTTAAAGACGGAGTCTTGGTGGATGAGCAGTTCATGACCTGCAATACCCCACTTTGGCCCTTTCTTGGGCTAGATGGGCGGTCGGAGATGCCCCCTCCGATCAATCGGTTGGTTACGTTTAGCTCCTATATGATTGCTCCAACCCTATTGCCCTTATAGCAACCCCAGCCTTTTTTATCATATGACCCACTGCGGTTGATATGCCGTAAAACAAACCAAACCAAAACTTGTTTAGGGTTGTTTCCCCCCTAGCTTTCTATTTTCAACAACTTACTCACAACGTCACACTGAAAGCACTGGTTGTAGTAAAGTAAAACAGGCTCAGAACAAACGTAAATGATCTAAGCTTTATTTAGCTAAACGAAACTCAGCTACAAAATGAGAAGGGGCAAATCACTGTTTATATAACCTGCATAGGTGAGTCTGTTGCTCATAAAATGTGAGCGTAGGATACTACATTCTTCTCTCCTTGAAAAATTGTGACGTCACAATCTATAACGATCGGGGGTTCTCGTTGTCTGTCCGGATCTCCTTACTGCTAGATAACTGAAATTAATGAATGTAATCAATATTTAAATGGGTGACCACATAGTAACAGCTGGTACTGTAAGATCGCACTACTCAAAGTGACCGTATGTGTACTAGTGCTGATATGCAAGTCATCGTCTGCTAGAATGTGGCAAGTTTTCAGTTTCTCATTATATATTTACCCAACTCCTATGCATGAGCAGGATGTGACACAATGTCAATTTTTTAAGCAGAGTTTAACAGGTTTGAATTCAGAGTTTTCCATTTCCTAGACTAGTTGACATACAAAGATTAAGGAGCCCAGTTTGTCCTACTATTTACTCATAGCTGCAGGGAGAATTGGAGGATCTGAAGCATAACGATAACCATAACACAACAAATGCCTCTTTCTTGTTTCACATTATCATTATATATATATATATATATCTATGAGGAAAAATGAGTAAAGAAAAGAAATGTAGATGGATAAAATGAATTTAATTGATATCACATTAATCGATATCACTTACACATGTGTTTCGGTCAGTTTATGTGTGTGAAAATATTTCGCACACATAGAAGAATCGACCTTCATCAGAGTGAACATTTATTTTGAATGAAAAATTTTGGGAAAAAACAACAGAGATTTTTGGAAATATTCGAAAATCGATTTTTTTTTTAAATTTGGAACGCTGAAATTTTTTTTTCAAAACATAAACTAAGCTCCGAGAAAAATGTTCAACATGTTATTGATAAATAATAACACTTTATTTTTTTATTTTATTTATTTTTTGTAATAAAAAAACTATTTTGTACCATAACTCCTAGAAAAAACCAAATATCCAAATCATAACAGTCTATCTTAACGCTCTATTTTCAGCGTTCCAAATTTTTAAAAAAATTTGATTTTCGAATATTTCCAAAAATCTCTGTTGTTTTTTCCCAACGAATTTTTTCATTCAAAATAAATGTTCACTCTGATGAAGGTCGATTCTTCTATGTGTGCGAAATATTTTCACACACATAAACTGACCGAAACACGTGTAAGTGATATCGATTAATGTGATATCGATTAAATTCATTTTATCCATCTACATTTCTTTTCTTTACTCATTTTTCCTCATATTGTTGGATTCAATTCCTTTTCCATTTTCACATATATATCTATATATATAAAAGAAAGTTTGGTATGTACGTGTCAACTTATAACTCTGAAAAGAAACGTCACTCAGATTTGAAATCTTACGTACACCATGATATGCTTATAACTAAGAAACACACAAAATTTGGCTTTTGATTTTACTAATTAAGCGATATAATTCAATAATTAAAAAGAAAATTTAAAAAATATTGTATACAGACCCCTCCGACCCCACCCCACTTCACTCCTGTCAACGTGAGTTGAGTTTTGAACTTCCAAGACAGCCCCTCCCTAGCCACTTACTCTATGAAATAAATACAAATGTTCTATTTCTCTTTCACCCCTACATCTCACCGGCACAAGTCTAGCTTTGAAGCCAGTTCCTCACAGTAAGAAAAAAAAAAAAGAAGACTACCATTAACAGACCTTCCACACCCACAGGTTCTGAACCTGATATTTTGCATCACAAAATCTGACTAATTAAACTTAACTAACAGCCCGGCCTTCGGGGGTGGAGGTTTGGTGTGCTTCGGCCACTGGACCGGTGTGTTAAATTAACAGCGTCGATCCCAGGGGACCATCACCCCAGGCAATACCTGCCTCCTCGATTTAAAGGGGCAGAGCTGGGTTTATTGCCCAGCGCCTGGGCCCCCCTCCCCCGAGGGGAAATGCCGACGGGATCAACGCATTTTTTGTGCCTAGCACCCATGAGCTTCGGCTTGTGGGTGGGCTCACATAAAAATGTCCTTGTGTCAGCCCTCATAAGTGGGATGAGAGGCAAATACCCTAACTAAACTTAACTTCCACTCTCATGCTCTCCCATTGGTGGAAACCTAGGGGTCAAGTAAAGGTCATTACCTATTAATAATCTAACTCCCTCCGATTTTGAACTCCAACGAATTTTGATTCAAAATCTAACTACACTTACAAACATAATTTGTAGGCTACCCACAAATTATGTAACACTATACTAACATGATAAAGATATTGCAAATTTATTTTGATTGCATTCATTTTCATAAAGTTTATTTAACTATTTTTATCCAACAGTTCCAAATCATTAAAGATAAATGCAACTAAGAATGATAAACATGGAACTACTTGCCGTAAAAGACTTGACAAGTAAGTATGATTTTTATATTTAAAGTTTTCAAAATGTATGCACTGTTTTTCCTTGAACAGCATTTCTTAGTTAACAGCTGTCCATGATTATGTTGATGCTTCTATTTAGGAAAGAGTGAATGATACTAATTAGCATTTCCTTGGGATGGGGTAAAGCCACTAGGCAGTGGAGGTTTAGGAAAGTGTGAAGGATTCTAAGTGAGCATTTCTTAGTTAATAGCTGTCCATGATTATGTTGATGCTTCTATTTTGGATGGAGTGAATGATACTAAGTGAGCATTTCACAGTTAACACCTTTGTCCATGATGATATTGATGCTTCTATTTAGGAAAGAGAGAAGGATTCTAAGTGAGCATTTCATAGTTAACAGCTTTGTCCATGATGATATTGATGCTTCATTAAATAAAGAATTTGGATGATTTGAAAATGTGTCAGCATGAATCCAGACCGCTACAAAATTATCATTCGGTTGTAAATTGGTCTGGATATTGTCTTCAATCAAATAGAAATATATAGAAATTACAATACAAGAATATGCACTCTGAACAGTTGTTCTGGCCCAAGAATAAAAATCCAGATATTTTGAAGAAAAAAAAGGAGGAAAATGTATGTGTGGGGATTAAATAAAACTACTATTCTACATCAGAAAGTAATGGCTGCTTCTTTTATATTTTCTGTAGACTTTTCACTGAGCCAAAATCAGAACGAGATTCATCATTTGACCTTGGAATGCACGAGATAACATACAATGACAGTTTGGATTTTGATGGGTAAGAAAAAAAAAAGAAAACAAAAAAAAGATGGCTGACATTAATGTTACATGTGACCTTGAATTTGTTTATGGCCTTTTTTTTTTTCAGAACACAACATCCCCCAATCCCCACCCCTCACTGCATTTTTTGCATAACTGTTTTATACCAATTCTCTCTGGCATCTGTAATATAAATTAAATTCTACTCAACTTTATGAAGAACACACATGCCCTTTTTTTTTTTTTTTTTTTTTCTTCAGATTTTATTACTTTGATACAACTCGCTTTTCTTTCTTTTTTTCTTTTTTTTTTTATTAATAATTTATTAGAATATACCACACTCCATTCCCAGTTCTCCTAATTTCATATTTAGCATGTTCTTTCCATCTTTTAAATTTTGTTTGTTTTGTTTGTTTGTTTTTCTTTGGTGGAAGTAAGTTGGCTCTTTCTACAGCTTTTTGTGCTCATTGCTTGACAAAAATAGAAATGAAGCATTGAATTTCTTGATGACATCAAACAGATGCTTTTTACTGTTATGCATGAAGGAAAAGAGTAAACATCAGCAAGTTGCCAGTCTACTTGCTCTTCTTGGTTTCTGTAAATTTTAGCCAGCAGTTTGTCAGATTGATTGTTGACTGAATTTCACACAAAATTAGGAGAACTGAATAACTGAAAGAAATGAAAACAAATGAAGAATATGCGTTATGCATGCACAAGAGAGGGAATGATAAAATTAAAGAGGAATGATAAAGGGAATGATAAAATGAATGAGGGAATGATATGATAAAATGAATGAGGGAATGATAAAAAGAGAGTGACAAAGGGAATGAGAAAATGAATGAGGGAATGACAAAGGGAATGAGAAAATGAATAAGAGAGTGACAAAGGGAATGATAAAATGAATGAGAGAATGATAAGGAATGATAAAATGAATGAGAGAATGATAAAATTAATAAGAGAATGACAAAGGGAATGATAAAAGAATAAGAGAATGACAAAGAGAAGGATTAAATGAATAAGAGAATGACAAAGGGAATGAGAGAATGAATAAGAGAATGGCAAAGAGAATGATAAAATGAATGAGAGAATGACAAGAGAGTGATAAAAATAATGAAAGAATGACAAAGGGAATGATAAAAGGAATAAGAGAATGACAAAGGGAATGATAAAATGAATGACAGAATGACAAAAGGAATGATAAAATGAATGAGAGAATGACAAAAGGAATGATAAAATGAATGCGAGAATGACAAAGGAATGATAAAATGAATGATAAAATGAATGAGGGAATGATAAAGGAATGATAAAATGAATGAATGATGAAATGATAAAGTGAATGATAAAATGAATGAGGAATGACGAGGAATGATAAAATGAATGCGAGAATGACAAAGGGAATGATAAAATGAATAAGAGAATGACAAAGGGAATGATAAAAGGAATGAGAGAATAACAAAGGGAATGTTAAAATGAATGAGAGAATGACAAAGGGAATGATAAAAGGAATGAGAGAATGACAAAGGGAATGATAAAATGAATAAGAGAATGACAAATTCTGGCCCAGAGTGGTTGTACCTGCTAGGGTCCCATCTATGGTTCAAGTAGATGTAATTATCTTATAAGAATTAGCAAGGTATTACTTCATAGTTAAATCCCACACTCCTATGATGCATTAGGTTATCCAAAAGAGGATAACCCAACACAGAATATTCAGTAGGGAAAAGACAAAGTCAATATATACAAGATAACATTTAATTAAATCAACATACAAAACATGAAATATGGTTCCAGTCACACATGCTTAGTTGTTGATGGAGCAAAGGACAAACGTCCACCTCGTTCCAAGTCCTGTCAGTGAAAGAGATAGATCTCAGGGCTTGCATTTTCACGTGACAAACAGACACATCATGTGGGAAGCTCCACCTCCAATACAAAAAGGGAGACAATTCTATTTTGTGTCCCAACAGTCTTATTCTTTCTTCCTCTTAGAAATTCAAATAATTTAATCTATGTATTACAAAGTGTGTTTGTATAAAAAAAAGAAAGAAGGACTCTCTCGTCGATTTTAGACGCATGAGTGTTCATCCATTGAATAACCAACACTGTTTTATTTATAATAGTGAAGGCTTGTGTTGGGCCATTCCGCACTTTTTGGCACAGTCGATAGGAAAGAATTGGTGCACAAGGAATACCACAAACCCAATCAATGACTGACCTTAGGATTTTTGAATTCAGAGTTTTCCTTCTCTTAGACTGGTTACCTACCCAAAGTTAAAGAGCCCAGTCTGCCCTACTATTTTACCCATAGCTGGAGGGAGAATATATGGATTCATAACTTTCCCAAGAGTATTAGCGCTATGTGAAATGGAAACAGCCTTGTCTAGGATTTGAACTCGGGTCGACAAGTCCATTTCCCACAACTCTAACAATTATGCCACATGCCTCCATATTTTGTGTAAACAAAGCCATGAAAACTCATAAAGAATAATTATAGATATCTTCATATTCTCAGGATATGAACAAACCCTAAAAATACCAGTGCTATAATAAAATATGAAATTCTGCAATAAAAAAAAACTATGGGTATTGTAGGAACAGCTGCCTACAGTCTATGAGGAACAAAAGATAAGTTCACAGAATGTAATAACGAAAGGGAAAGCACATGTACGTTTAACCTTATTTATTCACATATAAACTCAACAACAGTCAATATAACAAAGTACTTAGGGGCAGTACTTACAGTTCATATATCTCCCTCGTTGAGGGGGGTGTCAGGTTGAGTCTGCAGTTGTTACTCCCTCACTGAGGGGAAAGTTTCTTCAGACACAAGAGACTGAGACAAGAGCTCGTTTCTACGAGGCTCACACGTTGGTATCAAAACCGTAAAGAGGGTTCTTCACCCAACCTGACAAGGGACGTTAGCTTTTCTACTTCCTGTCCCCGAAGGCACATGAGAGTTCTAGTCCCTACTGTATGAATAAACTCTTTTTTTATATATCTATATAACCAGATATATGGCAAGGTCGTATGATATTTATGGTTGAGTTGACAAGATGCACACACCTTAATAACTAACCTACAGCAGTCAAATTGACCCTGTGTATCTATTGGAGAGTATTAGCTATGTTCTCAGAGTATTTACTAGTCTATGTGCTTTGGTTATTGACTCATCGTTGCAACGGGTAGGATATGACAAAAGGTTGCAAGCATGGGACATTCAGTGAGAGTTACGGTTAGAAACCATGGGTAACAACACTTCTTTGATATGTCTATATAACCTGATATGTTGCAAGGCAGTATACAATTTATGGTTGAGAAGACAAGATGAACACACCTTAATAACTAGCCTACAGCAGTCAAATTGACCCTGTGTATCTATTGGAGAGTATTAGCTATGTTCTCAGAGTATTTACTAGTCTATATGCTTTGGTTATTGACTCATCGTTGCTACAGGTAGGATATGACAAAAGGTTGCATGCATGGGGCATTCAGTGAGAGTTAGGGTTAGAAACCATGGGTAACAACACTTTTTTGATATGTCTATATAACCTGATATGTTGCAAGGCAGTATACAATTTATGGTTGAGAAGACAAGATGAACACACCTTAATAACTAACCTACAGCGGTTAAATTGAATTTTTTTTTTGTTTTTCTTTTTGTTGGCACCTTTCCATCCACTAAGAACGATGGGTAGTGTCCAAAAAAAAAAAATTTAGGACCTTGACACCAATAAGCATCCCAGGTGAGACCCTATTTGAAAATGTTAACATAGAGGATATTTTCTCCTTTTTGAGGGAAATAAAATTATACCATAGAATATAGACATGAAACAAATCAATGGCATACAGTATGATTCCCAATAATGCTAACACATTGTTAAAACCAATTACTAAATGTATATATATGAATACACAATATGTATAACAACCCAACCGCTAGGCATGATATAACCCTGGACGGGTTGATATGCCGTTAAAATTAATAAACCAACCAACCAACTAGATTCAAAAGGGCATGTTTTGCTTTTCACCATTAAAATCAAGTTGTTTGTTAACAGACGATTTTTAAAAAATAATAAAACTATAAACGAAAGACACGTTTTTATATTAAAGACACTTTTTTTTTTTTACTTATTTCATGTTGTTGTTAATTCAGTAGCAACTATATTTTAAAATCATAAATCTTTTAACGTTAGACACGTTTAACATCTGCGCAAGTGGCTGTGCAAGCCAATCCCTGAGTGATAGTCTTTAGTGCACAAAAACTGTGATGCTTTCCTGGGCTGCTGTTTTCTTTCCTTCTTTCTGGCTGTCTTTGCTGTTGAGGCTACTCTCCTCTCTCCGCCTCACTCCTCTTCATGCCTTGCTTAACATTAACACACCAGACTGCTCAATTGTCTGCATCTACCTCTAATTAAGATATTATTGACAATGTTCTCAAAGTAATTTACTAGTCTATAGGCTTTGGCTATTGACTCCTCATTGCTATGTAGGTACATTCACCCAATACATTCACCACAGGTAGGATATGACGAAAGGTCACAAGTACATGAAATCATATAACTATGTGCAAAGAAATGACTATTATTGGATAAAAATAAGTTACTGGAAAGCATTTAATCATTGAAATCATATCAGGGTACTTTAAATCTGTGTGCCAATTATTTGTATTAGATAGGAATACTTGGTATCGTATAACAGTGTGCAAACTGCTCTTAAGAAACAACTATACAGAAATCAAAATATAAACGTAAAATATACACCATCTCCTAACCTCAGAGCATAAAATAACTCGAAATGACTTGACATGCCGTTAAAATCAATAATAAAATCAAACTCGCTACTCAGTAGTAATGGATCTATGAGACAAGCTTACTAACCATTACACCATTATGCAACACCCTTCATTACTATATATGTATATGTTGGCAACCTTCCGTCTATTTAAGATGATGACATAGTGTCCATTTTTTAATTTTTTTACCTACAGCTACGTGAGTGGCTGAACAGACCGATCCTTGAATGGCAGTCTCTGGTGCAGTGGCTGCAAACAAAAGGTGATGCTTTCTGTAGGTGTTGGGGTGCTGTTGTCTCTCCTTCTTTTTAGCTCTCTTTTCTGTTGCGGCTTCTTTCCTCTCTTTTTCACTCCCTTTCGTTCCTTGTTTGACGAGGAGGCGCCAGGTCGCACGGTCTTCTGCACAAGCCTCCCATGTGTTTATGTCGATGTGGCATGTCTTCATTACTATGTAGTTGTATTATGTATTAACATTTAAACATATATTTGCTCAGATGCATTTTGGAGATACGTGGTCTAATGGTTGGAGTCGTAGGAAATGGACTCGTCGACCTGAGTTCAATTCCTGGACGAAGCTGTTTGCATTTCACATGGCGCTAATACCCTTGGGAAAGGTATGAATCCAATTCTCCCTCCAGCTATGGGAAAATAGCAGGGAAGACTTGGCTCTTTAACCATGGCAAGGTAACCAGTCTAGGAGAAGGAAAACTCTGAATACAAGCCTGTTAAAACTCTGCTTAAGAAATTGACCTTGTGCCACATCCTGCTCGTGCGGAGGACTTGCTAAATATATATATTTGCTCAGATGTTTTGTTATCATCTTGTGTTTACCATTTTGTATTACAGGAAATTATTTTTTTAAATCTTTCGAGCAAGTGACTCCATTACAGGAACACATTTTTAACATATTTCGTAAATGAGATTCATTCAAAGAATTCCTATTTACCAACCCCTCCGCACAAGTAGGATGCGACACAAGATCAATTTCTTAAGCGGAGTTTAACAGCTTTGAATTCAGAGTTTTCCTTCACATAGACGGATTGCCTAACCAAGGTTAAGGCTGCGAGTTCCCCACCCATGTCCTACAGGTTCTTTAGCAAGGTTCCCTATTACTTAGTTATTTTAGTGTAAACAATGTGAAATTAAAATGAAATACTGCCCTGTCAGTTGGGGCGTTAGAATGCACCAACTGCACCTCTACAGAGGGGTAAGACTTCCCCAAATGGGGCCACCTGTTGGCCGTGGGTGGCGACCCGTGATGCTTAAGGATGGAGTCTTGGTGGATTAGCAGTCCATGACCTTCTACACTCCACTTAGACCCTTACTTAGGCTAGACGGGCATTCGGAGGGGCCCCCCTCCGATCAATCAGCTGGTCATGTCAAGCCCTAGCACCTATATGATTGCCCCTACCCTATTGCCCTTATGGCAAGCCCCAACCCTTTCCATCATATGGGTGCTAGCAGGCAGTGGCTGAGGATCTACATGTCCTGGGAATGATGTTAAACTCTATCTGATGGTGAGGTTCCAGTTTTGGAGGTTTGAGGAATGTGGAGCACTCCTTCATCACCATTGCTCCCTGGTCCACTCTGACCAGGAGTGGTAGTACCTGTTAGGGTCCCATCTATGGGTTTATTAGAAAAATGTATTTATAAAAAAAAAATTGTGTATCTATTAAGAATTAATTTATTTCAAAACTTTATCGGCATTAAATGACCCACTGAGGTTGATATGCCATGAAACAAAACAAAACAAATAAAACGAAGTAGTGTTAATGATTGAATATTTGGTTGGCTGATAATAACATTGATAAAAAGCAACAAAAAAGATTGAAGAAACTAGAGCTGGCTGAACAGTCTCTGATCCAAGTATTAAGTGGTACCATGACATGCAACACTCCACTTTGGCCTTTACTTGGACTAGATAGGCCCTACCTTATCAATCGGCTGGTCATGTCAAGCCCTAGCAACTATATCATTGTCCTTACTGTATTCTTCAAACTTGAATTTGTGCGGTAAGGTGGGGAGTTGACAGTAGGTGTGGTGCTCCAGCTTAGACGCAAAAAAACTAATCTACCTGGTCTAGAGCTAGTGAAAAGGGGATTGACTCCTTTGTTGTCTGGCTGATACTGACAATAGGCCACTCTGCCTACTATTAATAAATGCTTTATTTTGGCATTTCAAAAACAAATTGAATACATTAATATTGTCTTTAGAAGTTAATTTCTTCTCACTATGGAAAATAAAGATCTAACTAAATTGATCCTTCCAACAAAACTAACCAAACGTAAACAATATCACCATGAAACCATACTCTAAAAACCGAAACACTAAATGACCCACAGAGGTTGATATGCTGTTAAATAAAACTCAAATTTCCACTATGACCTCATTAAAATAAATCCTGATTAATAAAGCCACCCCTGCCTTCTTACATACACAGCCCTACAGAGGTATAATCGATCCTTTTTAGCCAGAGATACTGACAATAGGCCACTCTTGATAAATGATTTATTTTGGCATTTCAAAAACAAATTGAATGCATTAATATTGTTTTTAGAAGTTAATTTCTTCTCACTATGGAAAATAAAGATCTAACTAAATTTATCCTCTCACCAAAACTGACCAAAAATAACCAAATATCACCATAAAACCCAAACTCTAAAAATCAAAACCCATATACGAAAAACAAATTCTATTTAACCATTCTTTGCACTAAATGACCCACAGAGGTTGATATGCCGTTAAATAAAACTCAAATTTCCTCTATGACTTCATTAAAATAAATCCTGATTATTAAAGCCACCTCTGCCTTCTTACATACACAGCCCTACAGAGGTATAATCGATCCTTTTTAGCCAGAGAGAAATTCCCTCGCTACAGGCCACTATAACCTCGTTCAAACCTGAGTAATAAAGCTATCTTTGTCTTACACATACCTAACAAAAAAACTCACTGATGCATCCTTACCATAGCTCCGCTACTTGGGCGGGGATGTATTATGGGGATTTAAATAAAATTAAATTAAATCAAAATTAAATAAATAAATAAATAAAAAGTTCTGAGCGTCTGGACTCTGGTGTCCAGAGTTAACGGTTTGATCAATAAAGTCTTCATCTATACTTTGAAACAGTTGTGTCTTTTTATTTCTCTTCATCTCAAATTCCATATAAATTCACAAAAACTGACCAAACATAACCATATATCACCATAAAACCCATACTCTAAAAACTGAAACCCATATACGAAAAACAAATTCTATTTAACACTTCTTAGCACTAAATGACCCACAGAGGTTGGTATGAGCATATCAACCTCTGTGGGTCATTTAGTGATAAGAAGTGTTAAATAGAATTTGTTTTTCATTGTTAAATAAAACTCAAATTTGATTTAGAAGGCTATCACAATGCAGTTTGGAATAAATAAAAAATAATAGTACGGTAACAATGGTGTTGTGTGTTGACCTGTATTTTTTTTATTATTTCTTGAATTTTCGAGGTAATACCTCTTTATCAAAAGAATTGAACTGAAGCAGTACAGCTATGGCATTTCTTCCTAAATGAATTTTTTTTTTTTGATTCATTAACGTCACAACCAACACGCATTTTCAATGTCACGCGCATTACAACATACGCACACGTACAAAAAAAAATAAAAATAAACGCATTCACGCTCACACGGGAATACAGTTATTTAAAAAAATAACGTCATTTTCAAAAAATGTATTATTATTTTTTATTTATTCCAAACTCCAAATAAGAAGTGTTAAATAGAATTTGTTTTTCATTGTTAAATAAAACTCAAATTCACCTGTTTGAAAATGAAACTGTTTTTTTTTTCTTTTACTTTTAGGTATTTCCTGTTTTACAAACAATTTGTTGAAGAGTTTAAGCAGCAATCACCAAACAAAGAAACGTTGGATAGCGGTGAACTTTCCAGAAAAGTATCCAGAATGTGGTCCAATTTACCTGCAGAAGAAAAGAGTATATTAGTGGCAATGGCCGCTCTAGAGAAAAAGGAATCACAAAATATGAAACTTACTGATGATCTCAGAAATCTGGATGTTAAGAAAGTGTTGGACATTGATGATATAGATGATGGTAAGTATATATATATATATATATCTTATTATAATGGAGATTGTGTGTTTTTCTGTCTGTAACCGAAACTATATTACTACTCAAGTAACAATTCCCCTTACAAACCCTGAAAACATTTTAAATTTTATTAAAAAAAGCAACCTTTTCAACAAAATATAACAGAACATAACCAATTATCTCCATAGAACCACTACCTTAAAGTCTGAAATCCAAAATAACCTTTTTGGCATTAAATGACCCACAGGGGTTGATATGCCGTTAAACAAAACTCAAACTCAAACTCAAACAATTCCCTTAGTTATTTACGTCACATTCTCCATGATTCTATTTCTATTTAAACCTCAATTAATAATAAAACTGTTTGGCATTATTAATACTGTTGGCCTTACCTAAATACTAAGAACATGCAATTGTATTTATATATACAACAAAATACCAGTTTTCAGTGTAAACGTAAAGCTAATTTGCATATTGATATTAAAAAAACTGATTTTAATAAAAATGTGCTTGGTATTATTGATTTCTAATTGTTTGGTTTTATCTTAATGAATATGAGTAAAAATCTCTTCAATAAATCCTAAAAAAAAAATTCATTAACAAGAAGAAATAATTGTAATTTTATTCTTTACTTCCTATTTTAACTAAATAGTTAAATTAGAAAAATTTAGCATTGAAAAACGAAAGTGATGAAAGAGTAAGTTTCAGTTGTTCTATTTTCCGATTATACCCCCTCCGTTTCAAATCTTTTTATCTGAATTCTTAATTAGTTACATTAGCCTTTCTGATTTAATCTAATATTTTATTACATTTAAACTTAAATACTTGCACTCGGAGGGTGCATATATTTGCTAGTATATATAAGAGAGTTTCATAATTTGCTTGAAGCATTGTGTATGTATTGGTTAGGAGGTTGATTTAGAAGGCTATCACAATGCAGTTTGGAATCTCCAGGATGAATTTGCCAAAATCAAGATCGGAGATTCCAAACTGCATTGTGATAGCCTTCTCAATTGATATTGTGCGCTTCCAACGATCGTTCTTATACCCACCGGTAAGTTAATACTTATACATATATATATATATATATATATATATATATCTATATATATTATATTGGTTAGGAGGTTGATTTAGAAGGCTATCACAATGCAGTTTGGAATAAATAAAAAATAATAATACGGTAACAATGGTGTTGTGTGTTGACCTGTATTTTTTTTATTATTTCTTGAATTTTCGAGGTAATACCTCTTTATCAAAAGAATTGAACTGAAGCAGTACAGCTATGGCATTTCTTCCTAAATGAATTTTTTTTTTTTTGATTCATTAACGTCACAACCAACACGCATTTTCAATGTCACGCGCATTACAACATACGCACACGTACAAAAAAAAAAAAAAATAAACGCATTCACGCTCACACGGGAATACAGTTATTTAAAAAAATAACGTCATTTTCAAAAAATGTATTATTTTTTATTTATTCCAAACTGCATTGTGATAGCCTTCTAAATCAACCTCCTAACCTATATATATATATATATATATATATATAATGAATAGTGAATGAAAAAATGAGAAAAGTATTTTCATGGAAAGGTGCTCAATGCTAATAAAGCAGAGCAGATTTATAATCAATGGTAATATTATGGTTTCACACTCATAACTTAAAGTTTCATGGTAATCCAATCATCAGATGAGATCAGTGGTTGAGATGTCAAAAACCAGTCGTGAAATGGTTGAATGAAAGATCTCAACCATTTCACGACTGGTTTTTGACATCTCAACCACTGATCTCATCTGATGATTGGATTACCATGAAACTTTAAGTTATGAGTGTGAAACCATAATATTACCATTGATTATATATATATATATATATATATATATTTATATATATATATATGTATAGATAAAAGGGTATGAAAACACACAATGTTGTTAAAAGGAATATATTTTTATATCATTTTCATTGCTAATATTGACAATATTTCGATTTATAAAAAATCATCATCAGAGCATAATGATAATTAGGTCCGTTTTTAGATGTAAATGTTTTTAATCCGGACTTATCAAGAGAGAAGCAGAAAAGCGATATCACATTAATCGAAAAGTTTATGTGTGTGTGTGTGTGTGTGTGAGAAAAAATACTATTTTACTACTGAAATTGATTGATAATTGTAAATATTCAATCCATCAATAATAATAACTACGTAACTCAACAACAAATAATCTTGTGTATTTGTATCTTTACTTGATAGGGTAGAAAAGATATAGTCATCTACCTTTACCATTCCCTGGCAGGGTCAGAGACAATATCTCTACAGTTCAAGAACCAGAGGCAAAAAAGTTAAGAGGGCATTTTGAGGATTATGTAACACCCCTATTGGACATCATATAAGGGAGATAATAATTTTTTTAAAACCCTACAATAAATATATCAACTGTTTTTTTACTATAATGTCTCTAGCCATGAAATTATCATAAATGAAGCTACAGTCAATGTGTTATCGTATTTAAAATGAACTAATTTCATTTTTGTCTTTTGCAGCCCACCTTTTCAACAAAAATGCTGAAAACATATCCCAAGTTGTTCCTGAAATGAATTTCAATCAACCTAACCAATATTCAACAGCCACCGCCACCTGTTCATCTTCAGACTACAAAGCGTCCATCTCATCTCTTTCCCAATGTGTAGTACCAGAATACAACCCTATGCAGGCTTCTACTTCCATAGATATTTGCTCCAGTCCATTCACATTAACATCAAACTCTTTATGTGATCACTATTATTGGAAAAATTCCAGTCCCTACGTCAACCAAACGTTTAAAATGGATAATGCCATGGATATTTCAGTAAGTAGATCTTAAATGTATTTACACCAAAAATGTTTTTTTAGCTTATTCTAATTTGTCTGAATGTTTATTAACTGCAAGAAAAATCTCTATTATAAAAGATGTTTCAGACCATATGACCTTTAGGCACCCCTTTTGCGATCTCAATTAATAAGGACATTTTTTTCATTTACACCGTCAAAATCCGGTCGTTTGTTAACAGACGATTTTTAGAGTTTTTTTTTAAATTATAAAACTAACCCTAACCCTAACCCCTAACAAACAACTGGATTTTGACGGTGTAAATGAAAAAAAATGTCCTTATGAATCGAGATCGCAAAAGGGGTGCCTAAAGGTCATATGGTTCGATGTTTCATATGTTATGATTCTTGTAGCCATTTTAGGGCTGGAGTTGAAGCATTTTTACAGTGGAGATCTCTTGGGGCATAAAGGTTGATCCTTTCTTGAAGTAGAAAGATGTAGAATCAGTTTTAATCCTTGTCCGCTGATCCATCAATAGGAGTTGTATCAGAGTTTATCCTGTCTTGAAATAGAGAGTTGTATAATCCTTGTCTGTTGATCTGTCCTTCTCCAGCAAGTAATTCTAGGACAATTTATCAACGCTTTTAAATAGTAAATACAAGTTTAGGCGTTTTTGATTGGCCAAATCAGCCACTGATGTTTTGGAACAGTCTATAAATATAAGTCTTGGTCATTAGCAAACAATCCAGGGAAATGATAAAGCAGATTCATTAGCTAAATCTGCACTTGACATGATACCAGACAAAAACTACACAATACCATACAGTGATCTTAAACCAAAAATCAAGCAAATAATGACAATCAAATGGCAGCAATTATGGAATGAAAATCTCCACAACAAACTCTACAAACTACAGCCCAACTTAAAAGAAAGGACACCTGATCCTAGTAATACCGGAAGAGAAGAAACTACTATCACCCGGTTACGCATTGGCCACACTAGATTAACCCACTCGTTCATTCTAAAAGAAGAACCTCCACCTAAATGTTCATGTGGAAACCGAATACACAATAAAACATATTCTGATTGAATGCACACACCTCTCCCAGACTCGAAGAAAATTCTACAATGTTGACAGCATGGACAAATTATTTGGAAAAATAGATCCCAAGAGGATATTAAACTTTTTGAAAAGAACTGGCCTCTTATCAAGGATGTAAGTTCATAGACCTAAAAAATCATTCGCTCACTCTCTTGATGTTAAAATTCTCAACAGAAAACTTGATTACAGCAAATAAACCCCTATACATTTTTGAATACCAAATTACCAATATAAGTATTCGGAATAAAATAACCCAAGGGGTTGACATGCCATAAAACCCAACCAACCAAACCAAACCTTATACCCTAAAATACTCCAACAACATATATTTTATTTAATATACTAACATATTTCCTATCATAAATGAGAGGATTATTTATACTAGCAAAAATATGCAGGCGTAAATATTTAAGTTTTAATGTCATGAAATATATTAAATTAGAAAGACTAACAAAACTAAATAAGAATGCATATAAAAAAAAAATTACACTTATTTTAATTATGTTTTAATTGGTTTCTATATAAAATCATTCATAAGATTGATTTTAATACTTGGAAAATAAACCAATAATATTAGAGATCAATAATATCAAGTAATTATTTATTAAACCCAGTTTTGTTAAAACCAGTATGCAAATTAACCATACGATATATTATGTAAATTGTCACACTTTTTGCAATTTGCTATGTTAACTAAATATTTAGTTAACATCATATTTAATTGTCACATCTTTTGCAATTTGCTATGTTAACTAAATATTTAGTTAACATTATATTTAAATTGTTACAGCTTTCAATTTGCTATGTTAACTAAATATTTAGTTAACATTATATTTTAATTGTCACATCTTTTGCAATTTGCTATGTTAACTAAATATTTAGTTAACATTATATTTAATTGTCACATAATTTGCTATGTTAAGGTTACAGCTTTTGCAATTTGCTATGTTAACTAAATATTTAGTTAACATTATATTTTAATTGTCACATCTTTTGCAATTTGCTATGTTAACTAAATATTTAGTTAACATTATATTTAATTGTCACAGCTTTTGCAATTTGCTATGTTAATTAAATATTTAGTTAATATTATATTTAAATTGTCACATCTTTTGCAATTTGCTATGTTAACTAAATATTTAGTTAACATTATATTTTAATTGTCACAGCTTTTGCAATTTGCTATGTTAACTAAATATTTAGTTAATATTTTGCAATTTGCTATGTTAACTAAATATTTAGTTAATATTATATTTAAATTGTCACAGCTTTTGCGATTTGCTATGTTAGCTAAATAAATTACTTCAAATTCATAGAATATAATAAAATGTATATTATTGTATTCTATGAAGGTTAATTAATGTATTTAGTTAACATAGCAAATTGTTGTGACAGCCACACCCGGATATAG
Source organism: Doryteuthis pealeii (assembly GCA_023376005.1). Taxonomy (NCBI): domain Eukaryota; kingdom Metazoa; phylum Mollusca; class Cephalopoda; order Myopsida; family Loliginidae; genus Doryteuthis; species Doryteuthis pealeii. Next base: position 89,951,423 of record CM042160.1, on the reverse strand, counting down.
AAACCTCCACGGACTTTCTTAAAAAAAGAAAAATGTGATCCAATATCTAAGAATTCGGATTTTATGGTGTTAGTGTTTAAAACTTTGTATCCTAAAGAATGGTTGGAGAAAATTTTGACATGAGAATATTCAATTATTTGTTTTAATATTAAGAAAACAACAAAAAACAATATATATATATATATTTTTTAAACCTTAATATATCTCCGTAGATGTAAACAAAAACCAGTATAAACTAGACTGCCCTTCCCAGAATGCCAAATAAACCCTTCCCATCATGGCCCACACAAGGTCATCTTACTTGCCAAGCAAGATTAGAATACCATCAGTGAATCTGATTTCTGGCTTTGTGTCACGTCTAAGGTTGGCTAGTTATTATTACATGGCTAAAATAATCATGTATTTCTTAATATAACAGTCATGTATTTTGTAATGTAAAATAGTCACATATTTCTTAATGTAAAATAGTCACTTATATCTTAATGTAAAATAGTCACTTATTTCTTAATGTAAAATAATTATGTATTTCTTAATGTAACAGTCATGTATTTCTTAATGTAAAATAGTCATGTATTTCTTAATGTAAAATAGTCATGTATTTCTTAATGAAATAGCCATGTATTTCTTAATGTAAAATAGCCATGTATTTCTTAATGTAAAATAGCCATGTATTTCTGAATGTATAATAGTCATATATTTCTTAATGTAAATAGTCATGTATTTCTTAATGTAAAATAGTCATCCATGTATTTCTTAATGTAAAATAGTCATATATTTCTTAATGTAAAATAGTCACTTATTTCTTAATGTAAAATAGTCACTTATTTCTTAATGTAAAATAGTCACTTATTTCTTAATGTAACCTTAACTTAAATTCTGGGGGAATCAAATGCTGATTTTCAAAACAGATCAACAGGATGGTTTCCCCACTTAAAAGATTAACACAACACAATCTCCCTAAAGTTTATTGCTTTCCATTTGGTTTTGTGAAAATTAATAATTCTGTAAAGAAAGACATATACACACTGAATATCTTTCTTTTTTTATTTTAAGTAAATGTTTTTATTATTATTTGATTTTGTTTCTCATTTCAGTATGAAATTATTGATTTACCGACTGCTGAAAGTTTGGATTTTTCTTCCACTGCTGTTTCCCTAAAATCAGAATGTGATGATGGACAGCTCGTACCAATTTGGGATAGCATCTAGAATTACAATTACAATTCTTTCCAAACATTAATAACATATGGAATCAAAGGTCCACATATTTTTTTTTTTATAGTTTATCAAACAGTAATGCAAATTCCGCCATTAAATAAGTAGTGAATGTATGTAGATACTTTTTTTATATATATATATATATATATTTGGGAAAATTTCTTTGTACTTCTGATAAATACCTGAATTTTTTTTTTTTTTTTTTAAGATATAAATTCAATTCATGAAAAATTATAATTATATAAAACATTCTCTAATTTTTTTTTTTTAGTTTGGCTAAAAAGAAAATATGATTTCCTTGTTGTATACTCTCTTTACTTCTATTATTCTTCTGATCGTCTTTTGGTATCTTACGTTCTTCTTCTAGGGTCTGGACTTCGTCTTGGGGATTTTGTGTCTGGTCTTCATTGAGGATTTCTCTTTATCAGAAGCCCCGGGTCATTGGTAGTTTTTGGATAAATAACTTTGATTTTCTTTAGATCATATTTTATTCCAAAATCCCCACCAGACTTACTGCGCAGATTGAGTCGGCAGCGTGCTTAACGCGACTTACTACCTTCGTGGTTTGGCCGATACTCTAACTCTTTCTAATCTAAACCGGAAGAGGGCCTTCTCCACCGATTCTCACAGTATCCACTGGAAAAGGGATCAGGATGAGATCAAGACTTGTCACTCAATCCTTTAAGACCGCTGGCTGTACTCATTCAGCCATTTTGGTTTCTACACTAACTGTACATAAGTGTTAGGGTACTAACAATTATGTAACATTAAACATTAATTTTTAACTTGTGAAATGAATATGTACAACACAAGCAAATCATATTTATACCAATATGACTTGTAAAGAGATAGGAAATCATGGAACAAAACATATTTGAAGGCCTCTTATATTAAATGAGTATTACAAAATATAATTAAAGGCCTCTTATATTAAATGAGTATTACTCAAAATATAATTAATGGCCTCTTATATTAAATGAGTATTACAAAATATAATTGAAGGCCTCTTATATTAAATGAGTATTACTGTTTGATAACCTCGCACACATTAGACATTTTGTTTATTATGCTATTCAGAGCTATTAAGTCCTTTCAGTTTTTATTGTCAGTATCTTTGTTTTTATTTCTATTCTTTATTTCATTGTTAATCATGCCTTTTTCAGACAATGCAGTATATTTTGTATAGGCTTTTTTTTCTCCATATGATATATAGAAAGTCTGTTAAAATTGAGACTTTAAATGTTTAAAATTTCCAATATTTGGAACATGACCAAAACTTTTCTCATTACTAAATTATTAAATATTTTTATAAAATGAAATCCCCAATAAGGAACTGCTTATCCCACCATTCTTATTAGTCAAGATTAAGGGCACAGTGAGGTTGTTCCAAAACCAAACCTTTTTAGACCTTATTTTTCTGATGTAGGTATTATTGGGAATTAAGAAAAGTTTTGCTAAATGGGCCAAAGCTGTTTACCAAAACTTTTCCTGTTCCCCAATGATACCTGCATTGGAAAAATAAGGTAGTCCATCCATTGAACTTTTGTATTGACTTATGATTTTCATTTTAGTATTGTAAACGATAAGAAAATTATTATTAAAAAATTACTTACATTAACTCTTAACATCCTATACCACCTCATTCCACCGGCCAGAAGTCACATTCATTTTCTTAATCTACCCCAAATGATAGCCTTTATTTAAATGTAATATTAAACATATTTAGAAGTCTTTGATTTAAGGGAAATAACAGGTAACTTTTAATGAAAAGGCTATTTTTAGCCTTTTTTTTATTTTATAAATCCTTATAGGAATGAGGATCTGGACTTGGAAAATTCTCAACAGGATGTTAAGAGTTAGTTACATCATTTTGAAAATTAATCTTCGATTTTTTTTTTTAACGGTGACATTCATAGATTTGTCTTCTTTTAACACACAGTATTTTAATATATGAATTATAAATTTTTAAATAAAGCTTTTAAAAGATTAGTATTATCTGCATTATTCGGACTATTGTCCTCATCTTCATTGTTATCTGTACAACATTTTGGCCAATGTGCCCTCCGGCCTTCTTCAGGTATTTCTTGTCTAACTCGGGAGCCTTTTTGAACTCGGGAACCTTCTTTTCGAACTCGGAAACCTTCTTGGACTTGGGAAATACCTGAAGAAGGCCGGAGGTCACATCGGCCAAAATGTTGTACAGATAACAATGAAGATGAGGACAATAGTCTGAATAATGCAGATAATACTAATTATCAAGCCTCATCTCAAACATTCAGATAAATAGCTTTTTAAAAAATTATTATTAAAAAATTGCTTACATTAAGTACATCATTTTTTAAATTAGCTCAGCCGGTAGAGCATTCGGCTAGAAACCACAAGGTTCCTTGTTCGATACCGGCCCTCGCCAACTCAGCATATGAGTAACACAGGGATCTGTGCGGTAAAGTAAGGACCTGTTGGTAGGTGTTGCACCCACCTCAGACGCAAAAACAATCTCCTTGGTCTAGCGCTAGTAAAAAGGGGATAGACTCCCTCGCTGATTGGCTGATACCGACTTTAGGCTGTCCAGATGTCTTTACTTTTTTACTTATTTTAATATATAGATTATAAATTTTTAGATAAAGCTTTTAAAAGAGTCTAAAAATGATTGATAAAATGGATTAACTATTCTATAGTTATATTCTATAAAAATTTAGAAAATAAAAACACTTAATATTTCTTCTGAAGACATTTTGTACCATGAAAAAAAAACTTATGATGAGGACAATAGTCCGAATAATGCAGATAATACTAATCTTTTAAAAGCTTTATTTAAAAATTTATAATTTATATATTAAAATAATGTGTGTTAAAAGAAGACAAATCTATGAATGTCACCGTTAAAAAAAAAATTGAAGATTAATTTTCAAAATGATGTAACTAACTCTTAACATCCTGTTGAGAATTTTCCAAGTCCAGATCCTCATTCCTATAAGGATTTATAAAAAAAATTTAAAAAATTAAAAAAAGGCTAAAAATAGCCTTTTCATTAAAAGTTACCTGTTATTTCCCTTAAATCAAAGACTTCTAAATATGTTTAATATTACATTTAAACAAAGGTTATTATTTGGGGCAGATTTCTGACATTGCCAAAAGAGAATAAATAATTACATGGATTTCAATTCAACTTTCCTGTAAGAATTAGGTTTAAAATTCAAAACAGTATCTTCATTTGTTTTGCTTTTTTCGTTTTTACAGCCCATCATGTTTTTGTTAGCTGAATTAAACAGAAATCAATATGGAATAAAGCATAACATTTTTTAACTTAATTATCTAAGGTTTATAACAGGGCTGCGGGGGCGGGGGGGTCTATTTTGATTTTTAATTGTAAAATCTTTGGTCATTTTCCAAATTATTCCATACTTGAAAAGGCTATTTTTATCATTTTTAGTTTACACTAGCAGAAAAATGAAAATGCACCCTCCGATTACAAATATTTAAGCTTTAATATAATTAAATATTGTATTGAATTAGAAAGACCAATGAAATTAAATACAAACACAAAAAAGATTGAACTTATTTTTACTTTCAAATGTGATTTCTATATAAAATTATACATAGGATTGCTTTGAATACCTTTGAGAATAAAACAATAATATTAGAAATCAATAACACCAAGTAATTGTTTATTAAACACCGCTATGCAAATTATTCCCACCATATACTTAGTAAACCTTTATTTCTTAATGATATATAACACACATCACAGGATTTTAAGCACATTAATAACATGGGCTGTTTTGAGGCAAATCTATCTCAGCCAGACCTTAATAGAGACCTTGTTAATAAATAAGATGCTAATTAAGATTAAATAATGACTATTTAATAACCATTGAGAATATAACGTAAATAACTAAGAGAATTGTGACATTGGAGGTGACATAGTTTTGGTTACAGAAAGACAGACACAATCTCTATTATAATAAGAATGTTATGCTTTTTTGCTATTATAGAAAAAAAGATATAATGATTGATGCGTCTGGGGAAAGAATTAAATGAATATCTTATAATTTGTCTTCTGCAATGATGGGAAGCCTAATGATATCTGAAATGTAATAAAACTACCATATGATAGCCAATGAGATTATTTATGAATGGATCAACATTTTTTACTAGGATCAGATTATCTGTACACTCTGACTAGGATCAAAATGTTGATCCATGACATTTTTGCCTCGGATCACAGTATAGTGTCTCTACACTTTTTAAAAAGTGTTACAAACACACACACACAAACTATATATATATATATATATATATATATATATATATATATATATATTATATATATATACACATAATGGCTGTCAACTTATGTTCAAATAAGACCATTTCCTGTTGTTTTTTTTTTATTTAGTTTTTTTTATCATAGTTGGGTGCCAGTAGCATTTGACACTCTATCCTTATATTTTCTCAGATGACTCACCAGGCAAGCCCTGGAGAGACATACTCTTCCACATTAACTACATTAACTTCTCCACTTTGAATGTTGCTGGGCTGAAAATTACCCTTTCTAATAGCCGCTTCAATTTTTGGTGTTTAATTTGGTTCCACAGACAGGTAGATTGTGGCTCTCCAGCCAAGTCTATTATATACATGCATGCATGCATGCATGCATACATATATATATATATATATATATATATATATATATATAACTTATTTATTAAATTTATTTATTAAATTTAAATTTATTATAGCCAAATAACAGTTTAAGTTTTTCTTTCTTTGAAAGTAAAACTTACCAAACTGTCATTTGGCTATTATAAATTCATTTCGACCAGAGACTCAATATGAGTCTAGTATCATCAGATAGCATTTACAAAAGCTAACCTTTTATAAATATTATCTGATGAAACTAGACTCATATTGATATATATATATATATATATATATATATATATATATATATATATATATATATACACATACACAGGGTGTTGGCTGAAAAGTACATAAGCTGATCAAGATACTCTTGTGGAATGCAACCAAATTTATTTTTCAAGTTTATTTTTTCAAAATAGCCCCCCTTGTGGTCCAAACACTTCTTCCATCACTGTTGCGTTGCTTGGATCCCATTGGTCAAAAAAGTGTTCAACAGCAGATATAACATCATCATATGAACTTTTCAGCCTAAAAACTTTTCAGCCTTCCCTCGTATGTATTTTATAGATTCATGGGATGAAGCTTTGGAATTAAATCTGACGGCATGGATAAGAAGAAAAGATTCTGATGGTGCTATTCCTATAGTGAAACATATCAATCCAATTTTCCCTACTTTTTACTATCCACACTTCATCTTATAAATGTGGATGATTTTTCTTTTTTTTTTTTTTTTCGGTGCTATTCGCACAATTGCATCCCAGCCTCCTGCCTTAAAAAAACACTAGGCAGTGATAGCTGAAAAAACAACAATTTGGTTAAATGATTACCATGTTATAGGGAATCTTGCTTTCAGATTTATTGGTCCAAAGAATTTTAAAACATTTTTTATCTTATTTTTCTTTCTCATGACATTCATGCCTATTTATTATAAATGATTATCAAACAATGTCATGAATTATTAAACTAATGAATTATCGGTAATTTTCACCTTTAGTTGGCTAAATTCCTAGCATAAAATTGTGCGTGCGCATTATCTGAAATGAACTTAATTGTTATTAAGAACACATTTTATGATATTTTTGTGTTAAAGCATGCAGTTGTATTGTTTTTGAAAAGTTTCTAAGATTTGTGTATTTCGCACGGAGACTTTCAAAATGGCTACTGGCTTGTTTCAAAGTGAAAGTCAGTTGGCTAAATTCCTAGCATAAAATTATCTAAAATGAACTTAATTGTTATTAAGAACACATTTTATGATATTTTTGTGTTAAGGCATGCAGTTGTATTGTTTTTGAAAAAGTTTCTATGATTTGTTTATTTCACACGGAGACTTTCAAAATGGCTACTGGCTTGGTTCAAAGTGAAAGTCAGTTGACTAAATTCCTAGCATAAAATTATCTGAAATGAACTTAATTGTTATTAAGAACACATTTTATGATATTTTTGTGTTAAAGCATGCAGTTGTATTGTTTTCGAAAAAAGTTTCTATGATTTGTTTATTTCACACGGAGACTTTCAAAATAGCTACCAGCTTATTTCAAAGTGAAAGTCAAGGGAGGTTACTCTAATTGCCTTATTTGCTAGGAATTTAGTCAACTAAAGGTGAAAATTACCAAATTATCATCACCATGGACTGTTGTTGTCCGATGTAAATATTTGTATTTAATATTATTTATTGAAAATTATATTTGTATTTAATATTATTTATTAAAAATTAACTTATTTAAATATCATAAAGAAAACTTAATTTATTCAAAGTTATTTATTACACCTATTGTTGTTGTTGTTGTTGTTGTTGTTAATATAATTGAACTTTTCTTCTGATTGATTTTTTGGTTGAAATATTTATTGATTGATTTATTGATTTGTTCAGTAATTAAAAAAAATGTTCACTGTTATTTATTTCACTTAAATCGGTTATTTCCTATAAGTCTAACATAAACAAATAAGACGAATTTCAGGGTAGTAGGGAGCTCTTAAATCTCCCGGTGGCAGGGAAATAATTTCAGATGAAAGAAGACAAACACAGATGGAAATATGTATTAAACAAAAAGGTACAAAAAGATTGTTGCAAATTTATGGCATTTGCGGCCAGACTTATCTGCTGAGTTTAAGTTGAAGTTGCGCTAGAATGATTTCTATTCATGGTCATTTTGGAGTGCTGTTAAGACACGTCTCTCCAGGTGGAAGTTATTATGATAAGTGAAGGGGTTTGATTTTGCCACCAATATCGTATGTTGGCAATCCGCCCTCTGGCAGGGGGAGATAATTTCACTATCATTTTTCAGATACAAAGGGGAACTTTTGTTCATAAATTATAAATGATATATTTATTTATTGATCTACTAGGAAAAAAGAAGACGGGGTTAGGGTTTAAGGTTAGGGTTTAGGGTTAGTTTAATGGGGAAATAAATAAATAATTTATCAGTCAAGAGTGGTTCCCCTTTGTTTATGTTAGACTTATAGGAAATAACCCTTAAATTAATAAAATATTTATTATGTATTTTATAGTGCAATAGTTAATGTAATACTTAACTGCCCCTCGGGGTGGTCCAGAGTGCTTCGGCCTCTGGATCGGTTAAGTAATGTTAACAGTGTTGATCCCAGGAACAATCCACCCAGGCAATACCTGCCCCTTTGATTTAAAGGGGCAGGGCTGGGTTTATTGCCTAGTGCTTGAGGCGCCCCCTTCCTTGAGAGGAATGCCGATGGGATCAACGCATTTTTTGCACCTACCACCCATGAGCTTTGGCTCATGGGTGGGCCCACATAAAAATGTCCTCGTGTCACACCCTCATACGTAGGATGAGCGGTAAATACCCTTACCTGCCACAGGTAAGATTCCTGGCCTATTGCTGCTGGAAAAAAATATATAGATAAGCTGTCAGGATAGCCATAGTATTATGTTATTATTAATATAATATTGGTTGAGTGTTTGTTGGAATACTTTTTTGATTGATTGATTGGTTGAATAATTTAAAATTTAACTTATTTATTTATTTCACTTAAATTAACATGTTTCTCTGTCTCTCTCCATATATTATATATACTCTAGTCATTGTTTTAGTACGTCTCTCTCTCTCTGTCTCTGTCTCTATACTCTAGTCATTGTTAGTACGTCTCTCTCTCTCTCTCTCTCTGTCTGTCTGTCTGTCTCTCTCTCTCTCTTATATATACTCTAGTCCTTGTTTTAGTACGTCTCTCTCTCTCTCTCTCATATATATATATACTCTAGTCATTGTTTTAATACGTTTCTATTTATTTTCTCTCTGTGTGTATTTCTGTGTTGAGTTGGTTAGTAACCTTTTTAAGCGTACAAAAAAAAAAAATCGAAGATCTGCTTGAAAAATGCTGTAGACGTGACTCAATAAAGAATATTTAATTCCTATCAATATGGGTTGTTCAGTTTTTTTTTTTAATGTCAACTTGACTTTTTCGTCAGAAAAGAGGAAAATATGAATGAAAGGATTCCCGGATTGAACTGAGGTTGTGTTGTGTTGTACTCTGGTCTATTCTTCCGGCCGTCTTCTGATCGTCTAGTCTTCTGTCTTCTATCTTCTAAAGGTCTCGTCTGGTCTTTCTTATCTGGGGATTCCGTGTCTGGTTCTGCTAGGGACCATTTCTTATCAGAAGCCCTGTGTCATTGTTAGCTTTTAGTAATAACAACAAGACTTCGATTTACTTTTGATGTTATTTTATTCTGGAACCCCAGGACCAGACAAATGCGCGCGGAGAGTCACATCTTGCTAGCTTCAGTCCTAACTCTCAACTGACTAACTGCAACTAACTACTGCAACTGACTTACTGAGTTGCCCACCTTAAACCGGAAAGGGCTTTCTATCAGGGTTCCGTTCTCACGATTCTATCCCCAGAAAGCAAGGTGAGAGTGAGGTCAAGCATTGTCACTCACTCTCAAGGCCATCAGCTGTACTGATTGCCATCAGGATTTCTATACTACCTTAAAAAGTAATAGGGTTCCAATTAATATGTAACAGTTGCATCTAACTGTGGGCATGTCTAAGCATTCCTTTATGCTGCTAAAAGGCCAGTTGAGCTCAGTCGGTAGAGGATCCACCTTGAAATTGCAAGGTTTCAGGTTTGATACCAGTCCTCACCAATTCAGCGCATGAGTAGCACAACTTGGGTAATCTGATCTGTGTGGTAAAGCATCTAGGAGCTGATGGTAGGTGTGGCGATCCATATCAGCAAAAACAATGCTAGACTCCCTCGCTGTTTGGCTGATAACCACAGTAGGCTACCGACTTTACTTAATTTTACTTATGGTGCAGTGGTTAATGTAATATTTACCTGCCATGGGTAAAATTATCTGGTTTAGCTTAAGGGGGCTCATATCCAAAAGTAGCACATACTCCATTGCACTAAAAATCAGGGTTGGACTAAATAGTTCAAAATAGGGAGTTATTTTTCAATCACCCTTTATACACTTAATGTAATTTAATAACTTATTCCACCCCCATTCAGTAGATTCAGTAAATTAATGAGGCCACAGAGAATTTATAATTTTTTTATTTTTTTTTTATTCAACTACTATGTACCAAAAATATTTGATACAGTTCTTGAACAAACCATAGTATAAACCTTGGGTAATATTCGCGGAGTTCCGTCCCGACCTCCTGCCTCAAAAACCGCTAGCCGGTGGCTGCTGAAAAAAAGAAAAACACCAGCTACGATTGAAGTCCGTAGCTGAAGCGGTGTCACTTGAAAAAAAAAAACAGGGCGTTTTTCCCAAAAACCCAATCCCAACCCTAAACCCTAACCCTAAACTCCCCTAGTTAAAATAACAGTTTTATTATAAAATTTGTGGGTTCTGTTTTTTTCTGGGTCACCCTGTTAGGGGTTAGGGGTTGGGATTGGGTTTTATTATTTATTATTAATTATTTTTCCCATTAAACTAACCCTAACCCCTAACCCTAGTTTTTTTTTTTTTCAAGTGACACCGCTTCGGCTATGGACTTCAATTGTAGCTGGTGTTTTTTTTTTCAGCAGCCACCAGCTAGCGGTTTTTGAGGCAGGAGGCTGGGATGGAACTCTGCGAATATATCCAAACCTTGTCTATCAACAAAGTTCTGTCTAGTGAAATTCAGCACTAAATGAAATTCTTGATGTACCAGTTAGATGTAGATTTCTATAATAGTGACCCAGCATTAGTGCATTAAGTTACAATTTTCTGGAATTTAAAAAGATATTTTTGAGTATCCTATGTCATCTCTGGGAGTTAGCTGCTGTGCACGCTTTGGGAATATCTGATATAAGAAATTTGATCCTCAATACTTAGTAAATATTATCATTATAATGTATATTTATACATTATATTTATATATTTATACTTATACATTATACTTATAAACATTATATATTTATACATTGTAATGTATATTTATTTATCTAATTTGGAGCAGGATATTTTTTTCCTTCTTTTTAACCTGAAGATGTAAGTTTTTCACAAAAAATTGGGTGACATCTAATCCATCCATTGGTATTTTGGTTATTTCCTATAACTCCAACCTTAAAAAGGGGAACCACTCTGAATGAATTTTATAATTTATTTATTCATCTACTAGGAAAAAAGAAGGTGGGGTTAGGGTTAGGGTTAGGGTTTAGGGTTATGGTTTAGGGTTAGTTTAATGGGAAAATAATGGGTAGATTAATTAACAGATAAAATTCATTCAGAGTGGTTCCCCTTTTTTAGGTTGGAGTTATAGGAAATAACCAGTATTTTTATACAATTGGTATTTTTCTGGATTAATATTAAATTTTCTTTTTTTTTTTTTTTTTTGTCTTCAAAAAGTATGGAGTTTATTTTGAAATGAAATTCAAAAAAAAAAATTGTTAAAAGGATAATTTTTCCATTCTATTTTCTTTTGTCTGTATAAATTAACCTTCTTGAGACTTGAATAAAATTTTTGTTATATTGTTTTTTGTTTTTTTTTGTCTTTTTTTGTTTTTTAATTTTAATCTCTGATTAAATATATCATTGTCTAAATGCCTGGTAGAAAATTACAAAGTGTATTATTTACACCCCAGTGTCAAGTTGGTGAGGATCAATAACAGTTAAATACACTAACCAAAAAAATAAAACAGCAACATCTTGAATATATTTCAATTTACTCAAGATTGGGGCATCTCGTCATGGTATAATGATTAGCAAGCTAGTCTCATAGTGTTACATGATTTATGGATAGCCAATGAATTATGTAATTTGATCTTTCTAGAAATATAAAATTTAGATCCCAGATCAACCCTCCCCTCATTCTGAATTGATAAAAAACTTCTTTTTTTTTTTTTCAATTTAAAAAAAAAAAATTAAAATAAGCTATTCATTATAAAATTAAGTCATCAATGAATAAAGTAATGAAAATTTCATTAAAATTGGATGATTCCCTAATTTTTAGTAATTGTTTTTTAAAATTTAAAAATTTGAATAAAAAAATATAATTTTAGCTAGTTATAAGAATAAAACTCCTTTTATGACATCTGTTATTTAAATAACTATCACTCTCAAATTTCAATGTAAGGTTATTTCCTTTCGAACAAAAAAATTTGAGTAAAAAAGGCTTCAGTTATCAAATAAATTTTGGACTTTGAACACGAGTCAAGCCGATGTTGTAGTTGGAGAAATTTCTCTCATTGATGAGATCGTGTCCATGGGAAAAAGTAAGTATGCGACTTAAAGTCAAAAATGAAGACATTGGTGAACTTGTAAAAAAGCCACTTTGAGTTAAAAAAAAAAAAAAAAAAGAAAAAGGTATGTAAAAATGATAAAGAATTAGTTTGGAGGTTGATTTTGAAGGCTATCACAATGCAGGTGTAAAGAAAAAAATAATAAGGTAACAATGGTGTTGTTTGTTAACCTGTGATTTATTCTTGATATTTCGAGATAAAATCTCTTTTTCAGAAGAACACTGGAACTGAAGTAGTTGTCTTGTTATGGCATTTTTGGTTAAATGAAATGTTAAAGATGGTATTTTTTTTATAACTGTATTCTCGTGTTGCATGTTTTTAAATATTACTTTTATTATGCTTTTCTTTTTTGTACTTATTTATGTTTTATCTGTTGTTTAAATACACATCTTTTGGTTATTTCCTATAAGTCTAACATAAACAAAGGGGAACCACTCTTGACTGAAAAATTGCTACCCGGTGACTATCAAAATAACAACCCCAGCTCGTCTTAATTCGTGTTTATTTATCGTAATTTGTCGTAATTCTTGTTTAGATATGAAGATGGATATATAGTTTGGAATAGACTGAGATAGATAGATAAACAAACAAAATAATATAGATAGATATGAACAAATGGAGATAGATATTTTCGACAAGTAAATGTATTGGGGGGGGGTCGCTTCTTTTTTTGTCGTAATTCTTGTTTATTTAAACTAAAAACAAGACTTAAACAAACATGAATAAAAAAAATCTTAGTATTTAAAGTAATATAGATAAATATGAACAAATTGAGAGAGAGATAGATAGATAGATATGAAGATGGATAGTTTTGAATAGACTGAGTTGGGTCGTTATTTTAATAGTCACCGGGTAGCAATTTTTGAGGCAGGAGACCGGGACGCACTTGCTCATAAATTACCCACATTTCTTTTGATTTACACAAATTTATTCTCAGAATAAATTTATTTGGTATTTATAAATATATGCCTTGTCTGGTAATCTTGAACATTAGCTACTTAAATGAGAGTAACCTCCCCTTGTTTTTTTCACTTTGAGGAAGCCGTGTGTTTTGTTTTGTAAAAATATGGATTTTTCGACAAATTGGGTATACCTATACTTTTCTAATATACTGGTACTCTCATAGAAATATTAACATCTTTTTTTAATCGATTTAAAAATGTTAACACCCTTATAGGAATACCTTTAATATATTTTCAAACAGTCTCCACATGTTCACCATCCCTGTCAACATATGCTTAGAATCTCCCACAGGTGATTTAAAAAAAAATAGATGTTAATATTTCTGAGAGTAGCTGTATATTAAAAAAGTATAGGTATACCCAATTTGTCGAAAAATCCGAGTTTTTACAAAACAAAACACACAGCTTCCTCAAAGTGAAAAAAAAAACAAGGGGAGGTTACTCATTTAAGTAGCTAATGTACAGATTACCACTTGTCTTTGTCATTTCTCCGTATTTTCTGCCTAAAACTATCTTGTTATTTTATCATCATTTAAATATTGTTTGTGAAGTCGGAACACGCAACACCGGCCTCTACAGCAGTAGAGACAGTCGGAAGTTGTGAATTTTAAAAAGAAAACCAGTTTTCAAACACTCAGATATATATTAACAAATTTAGGACAAGGAGAAATCTTTGGTAGTAAACAAAACAAAAACAAAAAAACAAGATTCTTATTTTTAAAGTTTTCATAAAATTTCTAAAATATTTCTGGATTAGCTCCTAAAAACATCTGGGTTATTCCCCTTGCTTTTTTATTTTGATCAATCACGGTGCTTTATTTATTCTGCCCGTTAAACCAACATGGCGGATCCGAAGAAACGGTAAGTTATTTGCAAGTTCTTGTTTTAATTTATTTAAAAAAAATATTGCATGGTTTATTGTTATTGTAGATTCATAGTTGGTTATAGTTCATGTTTTTAAAATGATCCAATGCTGAAATTTAATAATCGTATGTGTGTTTATTTTATGTTAAATACGCACAGTTTGATTGGTGCTGAAGTTCAAAATAAATTTTCACACCTGTATCTAAGTAACGTCATGAAGCCTTAAATATAAAAAAAAAAAAACAAGAAAAAAACTTACGAAATAACCTGGCAAACCAGTGTTTAGATTTGGATTATTAAAATTGTTTACTATTATCGTTAAATGATATATATCATATGTCGGTATATGAAGATAATAAGTGTTACGTTGTCGTTAAATGGAACAACGTATTTTTGGGTCGGTAGCAAACAAAAACAATTATTTAAAAGATGAATTATTACGTGTTTTATATATGTATATATATGTAGAGAGAGAGAAAGAGAGATAGTTTCTTGATGTTATTTACCTTGTAACATTTATAGTGTTATAAATGCCACTACTGTCCTGTACCAGGTACCTCTTTGTAGAGGGTACCTAGATAAGGGGGGAAAAGTAGAGCCAAGGACATTTTTTTTTGTTTAGTTTACCGATTAGATAGAATAAACATTTTTATAGACAACATGGCCATTTAATATTTGATTAAGAATGTAATTTTTTGTTATTAATGTAATTTTTTTTACTCCAATAGCCCAATCTTGTATAAAACAAAAACTGTTGAATGTTAGTTTATATCATATTGTTGTAGTACAAAGACAAACGTTGCTGCAAAAAGTATTTGTGCTTTCAGTTTTTATTTTTTATTCTACCCCCCCCCCCAATTATCGGAATTTACTAATAATTTACTTTTATTCCTGGAAATACAATATCAACAAGTTCTTGAGATGACATAAGTTAGTAGTTTATGAAGTAAGTGGTAAATAGATAATATCGATTTTTTTTTTTTATCACCTAAAGAAAAGAGTAATATTACGATTTTCATATAAGTTATATAATATTACTCTTTTACTTCTGATATACTAGATAATATACTATTTTTTTCTTTTTCTTTACTACTTTTCGATCACCTTTTTAATGTGCTAGTTACTTCTACGATCTGTGTTTTATTTTTCTAGGGCGATTCCTACCTACAAATGTATCAAATACACGTGTAAAATATTCAAGTTTTTTTGTTTTTTTTTCGTCAATTTAAATCGGAAGGATCTTTTGGTTTAGAAAAAGTTATTTATAGTTTTTATTAAACCCGTCTTCTTGCGTAACTACCTCCCCCACTCGATTTATTTTTATTTTTTAAAGTGAGTAGATAAACTAAAAACTTAAGACTAACATTTTTTTGGCTAAACTTGCAAATTGGTCGGAAAATTAAGACAAAGTCTTTTGGTGGTCCCCCATGACAGTTTAACTACAGTCTATGAATAAACTTTTTTCGAATTGGGTTACGATTTAGGGGTTTGGGGATTAAGGTTATTTTTAATTACATATTGCTTAGAAGAAAAAAAAAAAAATCCAAATTACTAGACATTTAATATTGAAAAATATATTTTTTAAACCAAGTTTAATTGAAATTATACATTGCAATACTAATACAAACAACTGAGACTAATGTGTCTACCGTTGGATTCAATAATTAATTTCAATGGTTAATTAAATGTATAGTAATTTTTTTTGTTTTTTGTTTTGTTTCTAAGCAATACATAATTAAAAACAACCTTAATCCCCAAACCCTTAAACCGTAACTCAATTCGCAAAAAGTTCATTCATAGACTGTAGTTAAACTGTCATGGGGACCACCAAAAAACTTTACGTTTTAATTTTCCGACCAATTTGCAAGTTCAGCCCATATTTTAAGTTGAGGAGTTGACTAAGAAACCAATATT
The DNA here is from genome assembly GCA_023376005.1 of Doryteuthis pealeii. Lineage (NCBI taxonomy): Eukaryota > Metazoa > Mollusca > Cephalopoda > Myopsida > Loliginidae > Doryteuthis > Doryteuthis pealeii. Next base: position 89,935,120 of record CM042160.1, on the reverse strand, counting down.
TATTATTTTCTTTTTAAGTAATCTATTTTATTTATTCTAACAGTTGTGAAAGTTTAAATCTTATATTTTTGAATATTCTATTTCATTAAATTAAAATAACCAGGATATTTTTTCATGTTTGTATACAGTAATAAACCGCATTTTTAGTGCCCGTATTAAACTTTTAAGTAGTGCGTACAACTAAAGTATTTAATGTTTTATTTGTATAACTGGTGAAAAAATAAAGTTTAAATTTTATTTAAAAGAAAAAATATATATACCAATGTAAATAAAACTTAAAGTTTTGTATATCTCCATCCTTAACTGAAGTAGTTTTTTCCGTTTCTTTACTTTCCTCCTGTGTTAATAAAGAAGAGAGGTTAGAGATGCAATGTGTTTTGCTCTGTAGATATTGGTGTTGAAATTATTTTACACCGATTTTTGTCGAAAATATTTCGACCGTGAGGGGGTAAGAAAAAGGGACAAGGGTATAGAGTCAGTGATCAGTTATCCGTCTTGCGAAATAATGCCAGTTTCGCGACCCTCTAGAATAATCAAGGGTCAATTAACCATCCATTCTAGGGTAACATTGCTTCTTCTGTATAATGTATATCAATCTCAAGAAGACTGATCAGCTAACAAACGATCGGTATGACGAGAAAACGATGAATGGTGTGAAACAATGGTTCATTACGACGTGAAATGAACCTTGACTCTCTGTCTTGTGAAGTCCATTTATACCAAAGGCAGACCTGCACACACCCCAGTAGTGATCATAAAACTCCCGTCCGCTGCAGATCTCGCCTTCGGTATTTTGTACCAGACACTGCTACTCCAACCGATGCCATACGTGAATAGAGGGCCTACCTCAGTTATTTTTTTTCCACAATTTCTATATCGAGAGGTTTACGTATGTCATAATTTAAAAAAAAAACTTTTACACTGACTGCACCTCTGGGGGCCACCTGTTGACCGTGGGTGACGACTCGTAATGCTTGAGGATGGAACCCTGAACAGTCCATGACCTGCAACACTCCACTTTGGCCCTTACTTAGGCTAGATGAGAGGTCACACAGAGCCCCTCCAATCAATCGGCTGGTCATGTGAAGTCCTAGCACCTATATGATTGTCCCAACCCTATTGCCCTTATGGTAAGCCCCAACCCTTTTTCATATATGTACTAGTAGGTAGTAGCTGAGCGTCTTATTATCTTTGGTATGACGTTGAATGTTCATCTGATGGTGAAGTTCCAATTCTGGAGCTCTGGGGAATGTGGAGTACCCCTTCATCCCCATTGCTCCCAGGTCCACCCTGACCCAGAGTGTTAATACCTGTTAGGGTACCATTAATGGGTTAAATAGAACAATGAGTTCTAAAAAATGTTTTTAAAAAATTGAGTATCCATCCAGAATGAATAAAACAAAACGTCTTTGGCATTAAATGACCCAACAAGGGTTGATATGCCGTAAAACAAACCAAACCAACCAACCAACCAGCATAACTTTTTGGGGATTGTTACTAACCCTTATCTATGACTAGTAGCGGCTACCTGGCATTGTCTGGGTAGAGGAGGATTTTTTTAAAGTTAGTCCCACAGATCCATTATTACTGAATCGTGAGTTGAATCCTCATTGGATGCCCCATTTAAATCCCTATGTAAAAAAAAAAAAATAGACCTTGCATTGATCCAGCTACTCTCAAGAGAAATGATCATGTCTACTATCTAAAATATTAAATGAAAAAAAATCCTATTTCTCTGAATGTTTGAGATGAGGTTTGAAGATTAGTATTATCTGCGTTATTCGGACTATTGTCCCCATCTTTATTGTTATTGACTAGAAAAACATTGTAAAGCAGTGGTCCGAGGAGAAACAGAAAAGTCAGGTATGGCTGACCATATATGGAATGAAAAGGGAAACCATCTGCCCTTATGGGATGAAGTGAGAATAATAGATAGAGAAGAACATTGGAAGAGAAGACGCCTCAAAAAATCAGCACATATGATAGGCTGTACTGGGCTGTTAAGTAGACCTAGCATAGAAATGAATACAATATGGGAACCCATAATTAAGAAGGCTAGATCAGATTGAGGAAAAAAAAACTAAAAAAAAACACAATATGAGTCTAGGTAAAAAAATCATACATAAGTAAATAGGTAGATATTCTAGCCAAATCAAGACATTAGGTTTATAAGTTTCCAAAATTCACACTCAATTGTCCAATTGGACACATGGCCTAGTGGATAAGGTAGTTAGGTTAAGACAGTTCTAAGTGACAGTTATCTCTGGATACTGAGTTCAATCCTGAGTAGAGGCAGTTAGAAAAATAATTAACACAACTCCTACCCCAGCTATGGTTAGCGGAATGAGAACAGGATACCCCCATGGAATTAAATAAATGGTTAGGTTCAAAGTTCCGTGATGGCTCCCGATTACGACAAGAAATACCTGAAGAAGGCCGGAGGGCATATCGGCCGAAATGTCGTACAAATAACAATGAAGATGGGGACAATAGTCCGAATAACGCAGAAAAAAAAATCCATGCTGTTATCATTTAAATTTTATTTTTTAATTATCTTCATGAATATAAATCAAATATCTATTATTTTTTCTCAAAAACCAAGCCCTAGTGATATTTAATGTGTATATATATTTACTTTGTTGTTAATTGTTTTATTTTTGAAGTTTCCTCCAGACATACAGATACACATAACTGCCCTTTATATATGTATAGATAGAAAGATGTCTAATAATTTGACCAAAATACCTAATATCTAACAACCTAGCTTTTAAGTCATGAAACCTAGACTCTTTGATTTTGAAACTAAATTGCTCCAATATCATAATGAGCAGATGTGATCTGTTTATTTTATTCTATTTGAATAAATAGAAATTTACATTTTATTTATTTTAATTCAATTAATAACTGCAATAATGAGTAATTATTTCTTTTTTGAAGATTTTATTCAAAACAAAAATAACATTGCCTATTGTTTACACTGGGATGAAATTTGAAATTAGGTATTTACTAAATCCGTTCGCCACTGGTGACACAAGGTTGCAAGCATGGAACATCCAATGAGGACAAAACTCTGTATTCAGTAGTATTGGGTCTGCAAGATTTGTTTGCTATAACCATTACAACATGGTGGGGCACCTAACTTATAAAGTATGCTCCTAAAAATGAATTACATTAAAAAAAAACTGCACAATATTTTTGTTATTGAAAAACAAAAACAAAGACTATAAAAACAAAACTAATAATATGATTTTCTTGTTTATGTCTTGTAAATTTTGTGATGTTGCTCCCCAGGTATTTTTTTATTTTAATTTTTATAAAACAAGCAATTACAAATTCTCAAACTGTTGTGGGGTTTTTAAGGGTCAAAAATAAGACAAACGACTGGTGAAAATGGATACGAATGTATTGAACAAAAATGAGTAGAAATTACAGAAAAGAAAGTGGAGATTGCATCCGGCCATACAGTTGCGAACTGACTTGCGTTGCTTGTGCCCCAAGCCACAATTGTCCCTGCTACTTATAGTGGTAGTCAGCGCATTCCATTTATGTACCTAGGTTATATCACCTATAACACAAACATAATTCATTCCAAAGTTATGTTCGAAAACTGAAACCATATTTCTCATAAGAAATAGTGTAAGGTGGATTTATGCATTCTTGACCATCAGATGAATGCCTATTTATATGTCTACAGTTATATATAACATGGAAAGATGGGTTATTTCCTATATGTAAGTACAAAAAAGAAAAGCATAATAAAAGTAATATTTAAAAACATGCAACACGAGAATACAGTTATAAAAAAAATACCATCTTTTAACATTTTCAAAAAAAAATTTCATTTAACTAAAAATGCCATAACAAGACAACAACTACTTCAGTTCCAGTGTTCTTCTGAAAAAGAGATTTTATCTCAAAATATCAAGAATAAATTACAGGTTAACAAACAACACCATTGTTACCTTATTATTTTTTCTTTTTACCTGCATTGTGATAGCCTTCAAAATCAACCTCCAAATTAATTCTTTATCATTTTTACATACCTTTTTCTTTTTTTTTTTTTTTTTTTAACTCAAAGTGGCTTTTTACAAGTTCACCAATGTCTTCATTTTTGACTTTGAATCGCATACTTACTTTCCCCCCATGGACACGATCTCATCAATGAGAGAAATTTCTCCAACTACATCGGCTTGACTCGTGTTCAAAGTCCAAAAATTTATTTGATAACTGAAGCCTTTTTTACTCAAATTTTTTTGTTCAAAAGGAAATAACCTTACATTGAAATTTGAGAGTGATAGTTATTTAAATAACAGATGTCATAAAAGGAGTTTTATTCTTATAACTAGCTAAAATAATATTTTTTATTCAAATTTTTAAATTTTAAAATAATTACTAAAAATTAGGGAATTGTCCAATTTTAATGAAATTTTCATTACTTTATTCATTGATGACTTAATTTTATAATGAATAGCTTATTTTTTTATTTTTTTTTTTTTTTAAATTGAAAAAAAAAAGTTTTTTATCAATTCAGAATGGGACGAGGGTTAATCTGGGACCTAAATTTTATATTTCTAGAAAGATCAAATTCTAAAGAACATAAAAAAATCAAAATTCAATACCCGAAAAAAGTGATTTGAAAATTTATAAGTTATTTACTTAAAACTCAAAAAATAATTCATCTAGCATGTTTTGTTTTTTTTTGGGGGGGGGTAGTGGGGTGTAATTTTAAAAACAATATTTTTCTTGAAATTGATGCAAAACGAGCTAAAATATTATTTTTTATTCAAATTTTTAAAATTTTAAAACAATTACTAAAAATTAGGGAATCATCCAATTTTAATGAAATTTTCATTACTTTATTCATTGAAGCCTTTTTTACTCAAATTTTTTGTTTGAACTCTGGGTTGGTTGAATACTGAGGTTCCTCTTTACATTTTTTGTAATATACAACTGTTAGGCTAACTTCAATTCATTTTTAAAATGCAAAGTGTCCACTCTCTGTCTTTCACATGTTTAATATTAATCGTCTTCAACAGATTTCTGTACGTTTTTTGAGGTTTTAAATTCTTAAAACGTATGATGAAGTGGAGATATCAAACTTAGCTGTGGCATAAGGGCGGAAGTATGGGGCACCCAGTGAGAATTAAACTCGCTAATAATGGTCTGCCAAATCACTTTGCTAACAATTACACCACATGTGGTGCCAGGATTTTATGTAAAAAACACTTTTTTATATTGCTTAATTGTTGTAAATTGAAAATCTACAAACAACATTGTCAGTTTAACTCTTAATATCCTGTTGAGAATTTTCTAAGTCCGGAGCCCAATTCCTATAAGGATATATAAAAAGTGGCTAAAAATTTCCTTTTCATTTAAAGTTACCTGTTATTTCCCTTAAAATAAAGAATTCTAAATATGTTTAATATTACATTTAAACAAATGCTATTGTTTGGGGTAGATTAGGAAAATGAATGACTTCCAGTTGGGTGGAATGAGGTGGTATAGGATTTTAAGAGTTAAAGACTTCATATAAAGTTGTTTGTTTACTTCCTTTCTAACAGGTATTCTTCTTTCCCAGATTGATGGGAAAATGTTTTGTTTAATGTCACAAGAAGATTTCTCTTTCTATTTAAGTGATATATATTTTTTTATTTTTACCTTTTTGCATAACCAAGTAATAAGTTCATGACCTGCAACACTCCCCTTAGACCCTTACTTAGGCTAGACGGGCGGTTGGAGAGGCCCCCTCTGGACAATCTGCTGGTCATGTCAAGCCCTAGCACCTATATGATTGCCCCAACCCTATTGCCCTTATGGCAAGCCTCAACCTTTTTTATCATATGGGTGCTAGAACGTGTTGGCTGAGGGTGTGCATGTCCTGGGTATGACGTTAAACTCTATCTGATGGTGAGGTTTCAGTTTTGGAGGTTTGGGGAATGTGGAGCACCCCTTCATCACCATTGCTTTCTGGTTCACTCTGACCTGGTGTGGTAGTACCTGTTAGGGTCCCATCTATGGGTTAAATAGAAAAATGTATTTATGAAAAAATTGTATTATCCATTAAGAATTGATTTATTTCAAAACTTTGTTGGCATTAAATGATCCACTGAGGTTGATATCCCGTAAAACAAAAGTGATATATATATATATTTTTTTTTTTTTTTCCTTTTTGCATAACCAAGTAATAAGAGTTTATGACCTACAACACTCTACTTAGACCCTTACTTAGGCTAGACGGGCGGTTGGAGAGGCCCCCTCTGATCAATCAGCTGGTCATGTCAAGCCCTAGCACCTATATGATTGACCCAACCCTTTTTTATCATATTGGTGCTAGAAGGTGGTGGCTGAAGGTCTACATGTCCTTGGAATGATGTTAAACTCTATCTGATGGTGAGGTTCCAAATTTGGGGAATGTGGAGCACCCCTTCATCACCATTGCTCCCTGGTCCACTCTGACCCGGAGTGGTAGTACCTGATAGGGTCCCATCTATGGTTAAATAGAAATGTGTTTCATAAAAAAAATGGAGTATCTATTAAGAATGAAATTTATTTCAAAACTTTATCAGCATTAAATGACCCACTGAGGTTTATATGCCATAAAACAAACCAAACCAAGTAATAAGAAAATACATTGTGTTGTGTGTGTGCTAAAATTATCTTGAACTTTTTAACATTGTTTTTCTAAGTTTGCATATTCATTAATATTTGAGGTTAAAGTTAATTTAAAAAAAAAAAAGGTAGAATTTATATTGTTTGGATAATTTGGACTATTGTCCTCATCTTTTGTTATCTTTACAATGTTTCGTCCGAAGTGCCCTCCAGCCTTTTTCAGGTATTTCTTGTCGGACTCGGGAACCTTCATGGAACTCTGAACCCAACCCTTTATTCAATCCATGGGGTATACATTGGCCGAAACGTTGTACAGATAACAATAAAGATGAGGACAAGAGTCCAAATTATCAAGCCTCATCTAAAAAAAATTCAGAGAAAAAGGAAAAATTTAGACCGCAATACCTTTTTTTTTATATATCTTAGTTGGATGCCAGTAGCATTTGACACTCTATCCTTGTTTTCTCAGATGACTCATCAGGCCAACCCTGGAGAGACAATACTCTTCCACATATAAAACACTTAAATCTTAATATATTTGGTTTATTTTCAAAATAATTTCCTTTATTTTTTTATTTTATTTTCTATTTTTTATTTCTTTATTTCAGCTATGGTTTGTTTATATGCAAAAAGCAGAATGGATTTGTTCCTGGGAAATCTAACATCTTTGGAGATGACAGTGATGAGGATGGTCAAACTACTATCAATACACCATTACAAAAGGAATCACTTAAAGGCAAAGTTAAAAAGGAGGTAAAAAAAATGGCTACACTGAATTTTTATCTACTCTATAGCAATGTTTCTTTTTTTGGGGTGGGGGGTGTTTCTTTTTTGGGGGGGGGGGTTTTTTTTTTAATTTACATTTAACATTTAAATTTTCTTAACTTTTTGATGTATAAATTAATTTGTTCAGTTTTCAAATTGTGTTTATCATTGCAATATTTAATTTGGACCAAGTAACCAATAAGCACCCCAAATCATCAACTTAATGAAAGGTTCATCCACATGTCGGCTTGGGCGTTAGAATGCATCTACTGCACTCTGCAGAGGGGTAAGACTCCCCCAATGGGGGCTACCTGTTTGGTCGTGGGTGGTGACCCGTGATGCTTAAGGATAGAACCCCAGGTGGCTGAGCAGTCCATGACTTGCAATATTCCACTTTAGGCTTTTCTTGGGCTAGACGGGCGGTCAGAGAGGCCCCTCCGATCAATCGGCTGGCACATCAAGCCCTAGGACCTATATGATTTGCCCAACCCTATTGCCTTTATGGCAACCCCCCAATCCTTCTTATATGGGTGCTAGAAGGCGGTGGCTGAGGTCTACATGTCCTCCTGGGAATGACGTTAAACTCTATCTGATGGTGAGGTTCCAGTTCTTGGAGGTTTGGGGAATGTGGAGCACCCCTTCATCACCATTGTCTCCTTGTCCACTCTGACGGAGTGGTAATACCTGTTAGGGTCCCATCTATGGGTTGAATAGAAAAACATGAGTTTATAAAAAAAATTGTATTATGCATTAAGAATGAATTTATTTCACAACTTTGTCGGCATAAATGACCCACTGAGGTTGATATGCCGTAAAACAAAACAAAACAAACCAAAGGTTCATATTTTAACTCATCACTGGTAAGTTTTGCTTTCAAATATTTGAAAAATAAACGATTTTTGCAATTATATTGTATCTGACAAATTTTACAAATTGTGTGATACTATTTCTGAACAATATCCTTTTATCTAAAGAAGCATAAAAATATTTTGTAATATAAAACTGTATTTTATTTAAAATAAACATAATTGCATTTCTCTTCTGATTAAGTAAAAACTATTTTAGTATATAAAACGTCTTTTGTCTTTTTTTTTAAATCATCGTAAGTGTTGGAAAATATTCATAAAATTTCTGATTAAAAAGTATTTATTTAAAAAAAAAGATTTTGCTATTGAAATTTTAATTTGGTTACGTGTACCAAACCAGCATCTTATTTATCTTAAATTTATTGTGATGTTGAATATCTCCATAAACTTCTGATTAAAATCCATTTGTTTTACGAAGATTTGGAAGCGGGAGTTTACAGTGATAAGTTAAAATATGAACCTTTTATTAAGTTATGATTTGGGGCTCTGCTTATTGGCTACTTGGTCCTTTTAATTTTCATAAAATAACACTTTCTCCTTTTTCTCTCATGCATAATATTTTCTGTCATTTGAGGAGGATCTGACAGGTTCAGAAAGGTCTCGTTTGTTAATTAGATTTTTTTAAAATCCATTGTTTTTTTGTCCGCCCTGTCGGCTGGGGCATTTAGAATGCACCTCTGCAGAGGGGTAAGACTCCCCCAATGGGGCCACGTTTAGCGGTGGGTGGCGACGCCGTGATGCTTAAGGATGAAACCCAGGTGGATGAGCAGTTCATGAGTTGCAATACTCCACTTTGGCCCTATCCGGGCTAGGACGGGCGGTCGGAGAGGCCCCCTCCGATCAATCGGCTGGTCACGTCAAGCGCCTAGCACCTATATGATTTTCGCAACCCCTATTGACCTTATGTCAAGCCCCAACCCCTTTTATCATATATGAGTGCTAGAAAGGCAGTGACTGGGGGTCTACAATGTCCTGGGAATGACGTTAAATCTATCTTGATGGTGAGGTTTGGGAATGTGGAGCACCCCTTCATCACCATTGTTCCCTGGTCCACTCTGACCCGAGTGGTAGTACCTGTTAGAGTCCCATCTATGGGTTAAAATAGAAAAAACATGAGTTTTATAAAACAAAATTGTATTATGCATTAAGAATGAATTTATTTAAAACTTTGTCCAGAATTAAATGACCCACGATGTTGAATATCCAACCAAACAAACCATTGTTTTTTTGTTTTTTTTTCTGCCCAACTATTGTTTGGACAATTGAACATTTCGGTGTGAACTCCTTTCAATCTTCACAGATGTTTGTTGTAATATCAAGTCTATAAAGTCTATTTCTTTATACTAAGTATTATTTTCTATAAATAGTCTATAAACAAGTGGGTTCCCAAAACTTTTTTGTTATGGCGACACACCATAAGCTGTTTAAAATTTTTCGCAGCACAGCCATAAAAGGATACATTCTATAGATGTTCCAGAACGAAAAAATACGAAACTATTTTATTATTCATAATTATTATTTGTATTACATTGGCAAGATTGGTATTTTCAATGCAACCGTGTTTTAATTGAAAATAAGCATAAACTGTTTTTTAGGTAGCTAACTTCAATTAAGATTTTAACCAAAGTTTAGCTAGTTTTAATAAAAGTGAAATGTAGTGTTATCAACCTAGACACTATTGTGTTGGTGTCGATTCAAACCCTATAGCGACCTTATTCATTTGCACTAAAGATAGGCCTCTACGAACAGTGAGCAACATTTCGTCTTGAAGTTTTTCCTAACAATATTTGCAGTTTCTCCTACATCATATATAATAATATATTAGGCCCAGACCTTTGTTGAAAATAATATTTTTCGTTTATACCTTAAATATTTGAATACTTTGCGCCGCGACACACACGTACTGACAACCACTGTCTATAAAATCTCTATTGTCTGAAATAAATATTTGAAATTTTGACCTCTTTATAAAATTAAAGACCATTGTTTTTATTCTGTGTTATACTTATAATGAAATTTGTCTGAGTGCATGAAAGCAATTGTTTTTAACTAATCAATGACCTGTGGATATACACAGCTATGATAATCAATTATTACAAACGTTTGATATGCTATTAAGAGCTATTGCGATACTGTCAATATGTAAAAAGTAAATAATCTTGATTTAACATCTTTTCTTTCTTTGCTTTCTTTCCTCCTTTTCTCATTATAGGATACGATTGAAACAGATTAGATGATTAAATCCACTACTCTCCGCGCGCACCCTCACACCCGAGTCTACAAAAATAATATCTATATTCCGTTTCCTCTGCATACTTTTGCATGATTTTTATCATGTGTAGTAAACATCGCATGCCTGTTAGTCCTTTCTTCCTGTCTTTCTTTATAATATAAAGAATGGAATGGTCCGTTATTTTATGAGTTTGTTTATTTTATACCACAGCTAAAAACACGACCATTCTCCAACTTTTTAATATGAACTTGGTGGAATAGAGCCAACACAGATTATAATAGTGACAGTTCCTTTTGTAGATTTTCATTTTGTTGATTCATCCTTGGATGGTCGGTATTAATGATTTTTATAACGCAGTAGTATGTACAAGATGATACCAAGTCAACCTACAATATTTAGAACTAGAGGGATGGTATGCAAGATAATCGATCGTAACAACTCTTAAGGAGAGACATCCAGTATTTAATATACTAGATTTGTATACGTGAAAGTTATTTTTTTGTATTTTTTTATTTAAAAAAAGAAAAATATCTTTTTCTCTGCTATGGAATCATAAATCCATTCTGCTTTTTGCATATAAACAACCATAGCTTGATAAGAAAATAATGAAATATAAAATAAAGGAAATTTATTTGAAATAACCAAATATATTTAAGATTTTAAGTGTTAATATGTGGAGAGTATGTCTGCCCAGGTCCTGATGAGTCATCTGGGAAACAAGGAATAAGAGGTTGCAAATGCTACTGGCATCCACTAAGATATCAAATAAATTTTAAAAAGGATTGCCGGATTCCAATATTCTTCCTTTTTCTCCTGATTTTGTTTATGTAGATGAGGTGAATAATTTGGGACTTTTGTCCTCAATACTTTTTGTTATCTGTACACGTTTCGGGCCAATGTCATGGATTGATAAAGGGTTGGTTTCAGAGTTCCATGAAGGTCCGGTCCGACAAGAAAATACTAAAGGCTGGAGGGCACTCGGAACGAAACATTGTAAAGAATAACAATAACGATGAGGACAAGAGTCCAATTAATCAAACAATTAAATTCTACCTTTTTTTTTAAATTACTTGTTAACCTCAATATTAATGAATATGCAAAGTTAGAAAAACAATGTTAAAAATTTCAAGATATTGTTAGCACACAACAAACACAATGTATTTTCTTATTACTTTGGTTGGTTTTGTTTATGGGCCTATAACCCAGGTGGGTCATTTAATGCTGATAAGTTTTTGAAATAAATTCATTCTGTAATAGATCTCATTTTTTTTTGAACACATTTTCTTAATTTAACCGATAGATGGACCCTCTATCAGGTACCCCACCCGAGTCAGAGTGGACCGGGAGCAAATGGTGATGAGGGGTGCTCCACATTCCCAAACCTCCAACTGGATCTAGATCACCATGAGATAGAGTTTTTAAACGTCATTTCCAAGGACATGTAGCCCTCGTCAACCCGCCTTCTAAGCACCCATATGATAAGGGGTTGGAGCAATCATATAGGTGCTACAGGGCTTGACATGACCAGCCTGATTGATCGGAGGGGGCCTGTCTGACGCGTCTAGCCTAGTAAGGGCTAATGGAGTGTTGCAGGTCATAACTTTGTTAGATTGTATGCAAAAAAGGATAAAATATATATACTTTTGTTTTACAGCATTTAGACTGTTTTTTTTTCTTATTTTTTTATATTACTTTTTTATTACTTTTCTATTTACCATGGATGCGGCCCTAACGGTACTACACTCCGGGTTCAGAGTGGACCAGGGAGCAATGGTGATTGAGGGGTACTCCACATTCCCCAAACCTCCAAAACTGGAACTCAACCATCAGATAGAGTTTGATTGTCATTCCATGGCATATAGACCCCTCAGCACCGCCTTCCTAGCACCCATATGATAAAGGTTGAGGCTTGCCATAGGGCATAGGTTGGGGCATCATATAGGGCTAGGCTTGACATACAGCAGATTAACCGGAGTGGGCCGGTCTCTGACC